>JAVLUX010000014.1:19282929-19477929 GCA_032164185.1 Moxostoma hubbsi | reverse complement strand
AGTAAATGATGAGAGAAATTCCATTTTTGGGTGAACTATTCCTTATATCTTGTTTTCAGTTTCAGTCTTGAACGACTCTTTTTTTCCATCTTTTTAACAAATCATTTGAATCATTTGTCACCACCTATTGGCATAAAGATGCAATTTATAAAAACAGATTAAATTGGTGCACAAAATTAACGATGAACAATTAATCAAAATTCCCACAACTATATGAAAGCTGTAAACACATCTTGTCCCATCAGATTTGAAGACAGCAGCTAGAAAAATAGATGTATAGATGAAATCACACATATCCACTTGTTCTCACTTAGTCTCAACTGTGTACCAGGTGACTACAATCCAGAGGAACCATCAGCTCGTTCACATGCACAGACACCACGACTCACAAAACACTTATCTTACAGTTAATCCTAAATGACAGTGGACACAAGCACACTTCTACATGCAAAACCACACAAAGACATGGACCATGACTAGGAACATAGAGTGAGTGTGAAAAGGAGATTCTTTGGGTCAAGATGGACATACAGACATAAATTGAAAGAGCAGCTACGAACAAGTCAAACTTGCAGCAAGTGCTCCTTCTACCTTGCATTGCATCTTGCTCTCTGAGGGGGTGGGGTCAGGAGGGAGGGGCTTGGTGGGAGGCGCAGGCCAGTGGCCTGCCAACTGAAGAACCAGACAGTGCAACAAGAACAGCGTTGGTTTGTGTTTAACACATGCTAATGACAACAAAGCTTCATATCTCTATTCCTATAACCTTTTTAAACAGCGATGAGATTTACCTGAGCAGGTTTAGAAACAGGATCAGGCGGAAGAGGTTTAGTTGGAGCAGCAGGCCTGTGCTGAACCTGACAACAAGACAAAGGTGCGTTGCAGAAGTAGGGACATGCAGGTTAAAATAGGAAAAGTTAGTTAGCTGTTAGCTACAAGGTTCCAACTCTTTTCAAGGCACAATTTTCCAGGACATTTTATATGCCCAACAAGTGTAATATTTAATAAAAAATATATGCGTCCATTTCAATCTAGCTTTTATTCTGTCATTTCTGTGTGCTTTTCTCTCTTTAAGGATTTCTCTGCATGGTCCAGTGTGATCATTAATCCCTGTAAAGGTGTGATTTAATTAAATACATATATTGTATAGATAGTAAGTGCTGCACACTTCATAGTACTCTGCTCTGTTATCTCACACACACAAGAGCACACGTGATGATCATGATGTGTTTTTGGTGTATGAGTGGCCTGCTTAACACATTCACTTTGAAGTGCGCATCACTTGCAGCTTATATATTTATTCAATTAAATCACAGACTTTTACAGTTTAATTATCACACTAGGACAAATCGCAATTTTAATTTGATTAATTGTGCATTCAAACACAATTAAAAAAAAGTTTTAAAGAAAAAAGTTTTCATCAAAATGTGTCATATTCCATGACATTCCGTTTTTTATAGCTAACGTTATTTTTATGACTAGATTTTGTGATTCTGTCTGTTTTCTGCATACATGTGGTAACTGCAGTATAAGCAGTCTCTGATCATTTAATTATTGAAAATTAGCTTACATCATGAGGAGTGAAGGCCTAATCACCATGCTACCAACTCAGGGTGTGAATTTGTTTAAAAAAATCAGTGGTCCGACCGTCATCGTTGTCTCAAGTTAATAACCTAAATGTTTTTGTGGTTAAAACAACAGCCATGTTGGAGCAGAAAAATCGTATTTTGTACTATATTAATAAAAATAAAAAGCAGAGATGACAGCAGATGAACAGAGAATGTACGTGACAGGGATTCATCCATGACAGTCAGCTGTTGACTTTGTTTCACAATGTGCAGCCACCGGCAGTGACAAAAGAATGTGTATTTGTGTTTGACTCTTATTCTGATTCCCGATCATTACCATATTTTTGTGCATGTAACAAAAACCTTGTTAACAACAGACAAACAGTTCTAATATACGGAAATATTTTGCAGGACAAAAAAATATATTTTTCCAAGACATTTAGTTTTGTTTTTTTCTATGATTTTTCCATGACTGGACAATTGCATTGCAAAATTCGAGGTTTTCAAGGATGTGTGGGAACCATGTTTTAGGCATGACTGCACGCAACATCTTTAAGTGTTGTGTTGTATGTTGTGATAGCAGCAGAAGCTAATGCTCACAGACAGATCTGACTATCTCCATATATTTGATTGACTACATTTACTGTCACATGCTGGCATTTGTGTGTTTATATCTAGTAGGAATTCAAGCAGGGAGGCTTTGACAAACTTGTGAGAAACTTGTGTTACATACATAGAACAAACCGTACTGAAAGGTTCAGCTTATACCAGCATACATTTCCATGCTGGTCCAGGCTGGTTAGTATTGGTCTAGCAGATGGACCAGCACAGCCATACTGCTCACCTGCAAAACTTAAACAGAGCTAGTGACTCTGGTCAACCAACATCACTTGAAAGACCTTTCACATGATGCTGGTTGAACAAATAAGTCTTGGCACCAGCACACCATAATTTAAAACACAACATATGCTAGTGACCAACTAAGCTGATCTTTTTAGAAGGGAAAGCAGTTCAGCATTTAGTTTTAGTATAGTGAGGAAATTTGAAATGTATCAGATGTTCCAACTTTGTGCTTACAAAGGTGAAAAGGCAGGATTGTGACCTCTATAACCCTGTACAAACAGTGTTTCACCCCTCAGGAGCTGCTCTGTTTTGCTGTAGAGAACATATTTTCTCTGTTAGAAGTGGTGGTCTCTTCCCTGATGATTTGTATAATGTACCTTGCTGACAGTCTGTGTAAGAGGGATGTCATTCTGCTGGGGCCACTGGTATCGGAGTGGCTGCACCTGATCTCCATTTCGAGCATTTGTAAGCTCTATGGCAGGTGTCCTGTGGCAAAATTACAATGTAATCACAATATTAGAGCATTTTAATAAATAGCCAGTCGTAAAAAAAATAAAAATAATTCTAACTTCACTTAAAGAGATAATTCACCCAAAATTAAAACTTCTGTCATTAAAGGGGGCCTGGGTAGCTCAGCGAGTAAAGAGGTTAACTACCACCCCTGGAGTTCACAAGTTCAAATCCCATGGCGCGCTGAGTGACTCCAGTCAGGTCTCTTAAGCAACCAAATTGGCCCAGTTGCTAGGGAAGGTAGGAGTTCATTGAAGAGTCATACGCAAGTAAATAAAGTCAGAATTCTTGGGTGAACTACACCTTTAAACATTCAACAAACATTAAACATACATCATCATAAGAAGTGGATATAATGTGTGAATAAAATATAACGTGCTCCAACAAAGTTGTTCACACAATGTTTAAAAATCAAACATTACAGAATCAAACAGATTAGTAATTTTGCCATCTAAATCTACTTTGCACAAAAACACCTATTCTGAAATCCATACACCAGTACTATTTGTAATAAGGAACCAGAGAACTGTGAGAGATAGTGCTTACAGCGGAGGCACTAAACATCTGAGACTAAGCAAACAATTATTTCTCATCAAGACAGATCTCTGGCCTCTAAAAGGAATTTCAGAAAACTCTTCAGAATAACTGTTATACAGTACATACTGGAAATTTCACATAACCAGGGAGAAGCTTGTACAGTTAATGACAAACAAGGTTTAGCCCATTCTTTCTTATTTTGTTATGTATATTTATTATGTAATTGAAAGCCTCTGCTGGTGCGATAGTGAGTATTCCACTTCACAAGTAAATCTACTTCTACCATATGGCTTATTTTACACCACAAACAAGAGCTCCACATTCAATGATACCTCCACAAGTTTTCCTCTTTCACACAGTATTCAATATAGGCCACAGAGACACCGCTGCATCATGGGTAAAACACAGCAAAACAATTATATTGGATGATACACAGATGATAGACAGCATTTTTTTCCAGTAGTATTTGAGTAGTTACATGCTACATGCGTGAATTTTAAATGGTCCTGTGGTGGGACAAATTAATTTTGAAACGTACAAATATGTCATGTAATCTAAATGAATATCAGATTTCATGCAAATTAATCATAAAATAATTAGCAAATGCTGTTTTAAATATTTTTTAATGGGAGTATAGCATGTAACACCACCGGACTTGTTAACTTTCCAAAAAACTATCTATAATTTAGATCTATAGGCAGTGTTGACTTTTGTCCTCTACTGTGTGTATTAGATTGGATGAACCAATTATGATGATTCATTGTTATTCTCATTCAATGAGTCATTACCTAGGCAGCCTGTATTACCAGCAAAGGGTAATCAATACTAATAGCTTTAATGAATGCAGACATCTCTCTGTCCATGTGTCATTCTATCGCTGTGACTCACCGGCTCTGTCTGGTTTTGTTGAAATGTGTGTGGCCGAGGCTCACAAGGCTTCGGCGACAGCGGGGGAACCGGAGTGCAACTAACAGCAGCCCGACCGGCAACACAAACAGGAAGATTACAAGCAGAGCAACCTGGGCAGGATCAGAATCTGTATACACAGAAGAGGCAAAAACACATCTAATATTGTGTTCACCATTAAAAATCTCAGTAGAAAACTGAGTATATCTACACTGACCCTTTGGAAAAATCACTTTAATTTTACATTGTAACAACTTTTTCAGCAAAAGCCTTGGCCAAATACATTTAAACTCAATTTCACAATTCTTAACATATAATCATAGAAAACATTCCCTGTCTTATGTCAGTTACGATCACTACTTTATTTTAAGAATGTGAAATGTCAGAATAATAGTAGAGAAAATTATTTATTTCAGCTTTTATTTCTTTCATCATATTCCTAGTGGGTCAGAAGTTTACATATACTTTGTTAGTATTTGATAGCATTGCCTTTAAATTGTTTAACTTGGGTCAAATGTTTTGTGTAGACTTCCACAAGCTTCTCACATCAAGTTGGTGGAATTTTGGCCCATTCCTCCTTACAGAACTTGTGTAACTGAGTCAGGTTTGTAGGCCTCCTTGCTCACACATGCTTTTTCAGTTCTGCCCACAAGTGTTCTATCAGACTGAGTTCAGGGCTTTATGATGCCCAATCCAATAACTTCACTTTGATGTCTTTAAGCCATTTTGCCACAACTGTGGAGGTATGCTTGGGGATTCATTGTCCATTTGGAACTTCTTGGCTGATGTCTTGAGATGTTGCTTCAATATATCCACATCACTTTCCTTCCTCATGATGCCATCTATTTTGTGAAATGCACCAGTCCCTCCTGCAGCAAAGTACCCCCACAACATGATGCAGCCATCCCATGCTTCACAGTTGGGATCGTGTTCTTCGGCTTGCAAGCCTCACCCTTTTTCCTCCAAACTTAATGATGGTCATTATGGCCAAACAGTTACATTTTTGTTTCATCAGACCAGAGGACATTTCTCATCCTTGTCCCCATGTGCACTTGCAAACTGTAGTCTGGCCTTTTTATGGTGGTTTTGGAGCAGTGGCTTCTTTCTTGCTGAGCAGCCATTCAGGTTATGTCCATATAGGACTCATTTTACTGTGGATATAGATACTTGTCTACATGTTTCCTCCAGCATTGTCTACATGTTTCCTCCAGTTCCTTTGCTGTTGTTCTGTGATTTATTTGCACTTTTCACACCAAACTACCTTCCTTTCTAGGAGACAGAATGCATCTCCTTCCTGAGCGGTATGATGGCTGTTTGGTACCATGGTGTTTGTACTTGCATACTATTGTTTTTACAGATGAACGTGGTACCTTCAGGCATTTGGAAATTGCTCCAAAGTATGAACCAGACTTGTGGAGGTCCACAATTTTTTTTTCTGAGGTCTTGGCTGATTTCTTGTGATTTTCACATGATGTTAAGAAAAGAGGCATTGAGTTTGAAGGTCGGCTTTAAAATACACCCACGGGTACACCACCAATTCAGTATACATCCTATCAGAAGTTAATTGTCTAAAGGCTTGACATAATTTTCTGTAATTTTCCAAGCTGCTTAAAAGCACAGTTAACTTAGTGTATGTAAACTTCTGACCAGCTGGAATTGTAATATAGTCAATTAAAAGTGAAACAATCTGTCTGTATTTAAATGTTCTTGTGTTCAATCTGTCTAGCATACCTATGGTGCTGACAATGTGTGTGTATGTGTGTAATTTGTATTATTTGTTTTGTCTTATGTTTGTTCCCCGTCTGTCGCTCACTTCGACGTTGTGTCGAAGAAGCGACACTAGTTGTCTCTCGAGCGCCAAATATACCTCTGATCTATCAAAAAAGGCCAATGAGTAGTTGGCAGACAGAATTTGCATGTCCCGCCCCCGGACATATGGGCATAAAGGTGGGGAAATGTGTCCGTTTCATTCAGAAATTTTCTTCGGAGCCGATGGTCGTGTATGCAGCGAGCTACGAGTCACACACCTGTTTCTCTACCTCTGAGTGATATTGCTGTTGGATATACAGCTCACTTCAGCGGCTTTCTCCTTCTCTGCACGGCAGTGCAGTTTGCCCCTGGGCGCTTCGACAGTGCAAACCTAAAAGAGTGTTTTGTTTAAAGAGTGATTTTCTCTAAAAGAGCAATACACAGCGGCGTTGAATATCCTTTTCAGGACACGTCTTTATAAAGTTGCCTTTCCGCCCAGTGTAGTTCCTGGATGCGGTAGAGTGCTCTCTGCTTCAGACGGCCACAGGCGCTGTCTCGTGTGTCTGGGCTGCAATCACACCGAGGCAGTGTTTGTGACTGGTTCATGTTCTAACTGTGAGAACATGACCATGGCAACGTTGCGGTCATGGCTTTCCTTTAACCGAAGGAACACCACTCCAGCCTTCTTCCCACGGGATTGAGGATGACGCGGCCGGTGATAGAGGCGATCTGGGGATGTCAACGGGCTCTGTTTCGCCAGGTACGCCCCCATGAACCACCCGCCCCTGGCACGTTCGTTGACTTCCGTCTGGGCTCGAGGCAACAGCGGCTCGCCTCAAAGCCAGCCTGCTTATCCTCTGGAGGTCCCTTTCTTCCTGGAGGTGCATGATGAGCTGACGACTGCATGGATAGCACCCCTCTCCACTCGTCACAAAGCCCCTTGTTCATCTGCTCTCTCTACCCTCGACGGCGGAGCAGCCCACGGGTACATGGCGATTCCCTAGGTGGATAGGGCGGTTGCGATCCACATATGCCCCGAGAACGCCGTCACCTGGCGGGGTCGCCCTGTGCTCCCCTCCAAGGCCTGTGGACGACGTCGTCATTGGCCGCCAAAGCCTACAGCGCCACCGGACAGGCCGCTTCTGCCCTGCATGCCATGGCCCTCCTGCAAGTCCACCAGGCCAAGGCACTCAAAGATCTGCACAAGAGTAGTTCTGATCCCGATATGCTGCAGGAACTGCGCTCAGCGACCAACCTTGCCCTCAGGGCCACGAAGGCCACAGCTCAGTCACTTGGGCAGGTGATGGCCACACTTGTGGTTCAGGAACATCATCTGTGGCTGAACTTGGTCGAGATGCGCGAGACGGACAAGACGCGCTTTCTCGACGCCCCTGTCTCCCAGTTCGGCTTCTTCGGCGACACCGTCGAGGACATCGCCCAGCAGTTCTCCGTGATGAAAAAGCAGATGGAGGCCATCTCACACATCCTGCCCTGCCACAGACCTGCTGCCACAGGCCAAGCCCCGGCGTCAAGCACCCCGCAGGAAGCGCACGCCCCCCGTCTGACGGACCCCCTCGAGGACCCGGAAGGCTCCCAGGCGCTCCTGAGACGGTCGACCCAGAGACCAATACGTTCGCTCCGGAGCTGGTAAGCAGACAACTCTGTCCCCCTGGTGGAGGGCCGGGAGGAGAATCCTTATTTTAATTTATTTAATTTGCCGCAGCCCCGTATCCACATTCTCAATAAAAGAGCCATTTCTTTTGTCTCTGGGTCACCTGGCCCGCAAATGCCATTCTCACGGCACTCTACCGCCACACCTTAACAGTCCCGGCATGTTGGACACGGACCCCCCCACCTGCAGCCCCAAGACTGTTCCCCAGCCAGCCGGTTCTGACGAGTCTAGAGGACGCCTCCACCGGACCTCCTCCTCAGTCACTAACCCGCCCCCTGCCGGGTGTGCGAAGGTAAGTGCTTTGCGACTTTTTTCAGCACCAGAGCCTCGGGACGCACCTTTGCCTCCCGACACCATACTACCTGCTCCGCCCCGCTGGGTACGTAAAAAATAATCGTCCTGTTAGTGCCCATAGCACGGAGCTTGGATGCATGGCTTTCACTTCCCAACCCATCACGCTGGCTGGCCAGGACCATCCGACTCGGTTATGCAATTCAGTTTGCCAGGCCCCCCTCGGGGTGTCCATTTACCGCGGTACACGGCGAACATGCCAAATCCCTGCTCGCGGAAATCGTGACCCTCCTACTCAAAGACGCGATAGAGCCTGTCCCTCCAACCCTCCAACCGAGATGAAGAAGGGTTTCTAGAGCCCTTACTTCATTGTACCCAAGAAAGGCGGTGGCTTACGACCGTTTTTGGACTTGCGAGTTTACAACCGGGCTTTGCACAAACTCCCGTTCAAATTGCTCACGCAAAAACACATTTTAACTTGCATCCGGCATCTAGATTGGTTTGCAGCGGTAGACCTGAAGGACGCATACTTCCATGTCTCAATATTGCCTCGACATCAACCCTTTCTACGGTTCGCGTTCGACGGCCAGGCGTATCAGTACAAGGTCCTCCCCTTCGGCATATCCCTGTCTCCTCGCACATTTATGAAGGTCGCAGAGGCAGCCCTTGCCCCGCTTCGAGAAGCTCATCCTGACCCACTCCCAAGAGTTAAAATGCGCCCACAGGGACCAGGTGCTCAGGCACCTCAGCCGTTTAGGGCTTCAGGTCATCTGGGAAAAGAGCAAGCTCACCCCGGTTCAGAGCATCTCTTTTCTCGGCATGGAGTGAAGACTCAGTCTCATGTCTCAGGGTTGATGCATATGAGACCGCTTCAGCACTGGCTCCAGATACGTGTCCCGAGATAAGCATGTTGCCGCAGCACGCACCGTGTGATGGTCACCCCCGCCTGCCACCAAACATTCAAACTCTGAACAGACCTCTGCTTTCTGTGGGCAGGAGTCCCCTTGCAGAGGTGTCCTGATGCGTCCTGGTCACGACCGACGCCTCCAAATTGGGTTGAGGTGCCGTGTGCAACGGGCACACAACCACGGGCCGTTGGAAAGGGGCCCCGCTGCGATGGCACATCAACTGCCTAGAGTTGTTGACTGTATTCTTTGCTCTGCGGAGGTTTCTCCCACTGGTTCAGGGCAAACACGTCTTGATCAGATCAGACAGCACCACCGCAGTAGCGTACATAAACCGCCAAGGCGCCGTATGCTCCCGACACGTCACAACTCACCCGTTGTCTCCTCCTTTGGAGCCAGCAGCAACTCATGTCGCTGCACGTCAATCACATCCCTGGCAACCTCAATGTGGTGGACGCGCTATCACGACAACGCTTGCCCAGTGGAGAGTGGAGGCTTCACCCCCAGTCTGTCCAGCTGATTTGGCAATGGTTTGGCAAGGCTCAGGTAGACCTGTTCGCCTCCCAAGAGACCTCTCACTGCTCGCTATGGTATGCCCAAACAGAGGCTCCCCTCGGGGCAGATGCACTGGCACACAGCTGGCCCATGGGGCTGTGCAAGTATGCATTTCCCCCAGTGAGCCTTCTTGCACATGTGCTGTGCAAGGTCAGGGAGGTCGAGGAGCAAGTCACTCTAGTGCCTCCCTATTGGCCCACCCGGGCTTGGTTCTCAGACCTCGTACTCTGGCATCCACACACAGACCTCTGGAACCTCCCCGTCTGGCCCCTGGACAGGATGCCGTGCTTACCGTACTAGCCTCCATCAAGTGTTCTCTGTCAGCGACACTTGCCTGGAATTCGGTCCGGCAGACACTAAAACCGCGGCCGGGCTACATGCCCAAGGTTCCTACCATGCCCTTCAGGGACCAGGTAGTGAACCTGCAAGTGCTGCCCAGCCCCTTCGTTGCTGTGTCCGGTACGTGCTTTGCGTACCTATTTGGACCATACGCAGAGCTTTAGACATTCTGAGCAGCTCTTTGTCTGCTTTGGTGGACAACGGAAAGGAAACGCTGTCTCCAAACAGAGGCTCTCCCACTGGGTGGTGGATGTCATTTAATTGGCCTATCGCACCCACCCACTTTTCCTCCTGAAAGAATAGGAAACTGGGTAAGATCTCCTTCCCCGACGTGTGTAAGGGCCCCAGCCGTTGACTCTATGCGAGAAACATAGAGAGAAATGAGGCCCGGCTAGGCTCGGTCCATTCCCAGGTTGGCAAGCGTCGCCTTGTTCCCCTGTCTAGGGTAAATATAAGGATTCCGACGACTTTATTGGGCATTGGAAGAAGGGTACATGCATTCCGATACAGCTGGTCGTTTTGGCAAGTCAAGTACCTGCCCGCTCCTGTGTCAGCAGTACACGTACACGGCTCAGCGCATGGCGTGATTTAAATTGGACCCCTAGTGTCGCTTCTTCGACACAACGTCGAAGTGAGCCACAGACGGGGAACGTCTAGGTTACGGATGTAACCTCCATTCCCTGATGGAAGGAACGAGACGTTGTGTCCTCCCGGCCATGTCACTGAGCCGAGCCACTGTTGTGGCCGGACCATTTCTGGCTCCTCAGAAAAATCTAGGGCTGTAACGATACGCAATATAAAATCGAAATCGCGATACTCAGGTCCACGAACCGGTATCGCGATGTGAGAAGGGAGAATCGCGACACACACACCCCTTCCAACTCCCAGAGTTATCCTTCCCGTCCAGATCCAATGCTACCGCATCTTTAAATTACTATTAGTATTATTTGTTAACATTATTATAAGTTAACATTATAAAATACGTAGACCTACACCACAAAACTAGTTGAGGATAATTGGGCAATTTTAGCGTTATGGACGTGACATTTGCAGTCAAAACTTGAAATATAAATTCTCAGAAAATGCATTTAATACCAATATATTGAAACTTCTGTTTATATATCCATAGCCTACTCCCGTAATAAAGTCCAGTAAATGTCCAGACATTAGAAAAATATAAGTCTACACATGCATTTTATATTTAATATGAGGGAAATACACATGCGTTACGGACGTGACACAAAACATCTTTAGCTTTTAGGTGGCAAAATATATATTTTTATAATTCTGTGAATTACACTGTACAAACCAAAAGTAGGCCTAATACTACCCACCAGATGAAGAAGGGTTGGCTCTCCCCAGAACATAAAATATTTATTTTATTTTATTTTTCGTGTTCGCATTTATTCGCATTTAAAAAACAATGTAAGGACGTGACAGTTCTCTGGAAGCGGCACTAAAACTTTCAAAGAGACCTCAAACAGAAAGCACAAAGCCTTTCTTTAAAGTGAATTTCATTTTGCATTAATTGTATCTCAATTTTAATCAATGTTTCATCAACCAATTGCCTGGATTTAATAAATAAGAAGTAAATATCGATAGATAATCACGGAGTCGCCGGCGCCTGAACTGGAGAACCGAAACTCATCGTATAAGGTAGGCTACTTGCCTCACAGACCAGAGAAATATATTTATATCGAAATGTTTACTTTTAAAATGAACAATTCAAAACGAAAGTTACAGACTGCTTTCTGCTTATGTAATCCGTATGAAAAGTGCATTTCTCTCTGGCGCGTTCACTGAAGATCGCGAGACAGCATCGTCAACTTCATCTTGCAATAGACACTGACAGAAAACACTTGTTTATTAATAAACAATTAAAATGTCTCCTTGCTATATTTGACATATTCATAATCATTACTTTTGCCGGTTCTTTGTGACAGCTTTTTGGTGCTTTATTGGCAGCGCCCCTTATCATAACCGCATTAGCACCGAAAACATGGAGATTTTTTTTAGACAATAATCGCACAACCTATTTGATATTCTATAATTAAATACTCAGTGACTTATCCCAACCAACTATTAAAAAAAGTTTACTTGTAAGCGTCTTTTTACATGTTAGCCTAGTAGCCTACGTATCATGTGACTATACCTTTCCAAGTGACGCGAGCTAGTTAAATAACGTGAGGAAACATGGAAAACAACCCAGAGATTGCGGACCCTCCCAATACATTTAAGTCAGCAGTATGGCAACATTTCGGCTAGCGGTGGAGAATAAGGATGGCAATCGTGTAGTCTACAAGACCCACACAATTTGCCGTAGGCTAAGTGTTTTAAGAAGCTTCCTCAAATGTGAACCGGTAACACGTCCAACATGCAGATACATATCCTACGGCACCATCCCGAAATCAATTTAGTTGGAGCACAGAAAACAACCCAAAAGCAGCAGCCTACACTGCCTAGTTTAGTTTAATAATTTGCATAGTTAATATTGTTCTTTGGTGTTCAGTTTATACAGGTTTTTCAAATGTTATTTAATAAAAATACCGGTATATTTTTTCTCTCAAAATCTCTCTTTTTTTTCACCCCCAAGCCCCGCCCCCATGATCGAATCGCGATACGAACCGAATCGTGGCTCAAAAATCGTGATACGAACCGAATCGTGGGTTTGGTGTATCGTTACAGCACTAGAAAAATCCTGAATGAAACAAACGCATTTCCCTGCCTTTATACCCGTTTGTCCGGGGGTGGGACATGCAAATTCTGTCTGCCAACTTCTCATTGGCCTTTTTTCATAGATCAGAGGTATATTTGGCGCTCAAAAGACCCCTAGTGTCACTTCTTCGACACATCGTCTCGTTCCCTCCATCAGGGAACGGAGGTTACATCCGTAACCTAGACGTTCTGTTACTATGCGGAAGTTCTAATTGTGACCTGCCAGGGGAGTGCAGATGAAATTTAGCCTTAGGCTAAATCTGGTACAATGCATCAAATGAAAACATTTCTTTAATATTGTACATGGTCCCTTATAAATTAAATAAATAATTGTTAGAAAAATAACTTCTGTCATGCACAAAGTAGATCAACGACTTGTATTGTTTACTAATATTAAATCTGTGAAGTGGTTAAAAAATTAGTTTTAATGACATCAACCTATGAAACATCTGACTTCAACAGTATACACACACACAAGTTTGGAATAATGTACAGATTTTGCTGTTTCGGAAGGAAAGTGGTACTTTAATTCACCAAAGTGGCATTCAACTGATCACGAAGTACAGTTAGGACATTACTGATGTAAAAAAACAGTACCATCACTATTAAAAAAAAATTAATTTCTGATAAAATCTAGACAGGCCCCATTTCCAGCAGCCACCATTCAAACACCTTATCCTTGAGTAATCACTTGCATCAGAAAATCACTTGCAATTATATCAAAAACAGTTTAAAGCTATTAGGTTCATTAAATGAAGATTAACATTGCATTTGTGTTTGTTTTTGAGTTCCCACAGTATGCAGTAGACTGGCATGTCTTAAGGTCAATATTAGGCCAAAAATGGCAAAAAAGAAACAGTTTTCTCTAGAAACTCGTCAGTCAATCATTGTTTTGAGGAATGTAGGATATACAATGAAGATTTCACACAAAGGTGAACACTACAGTCTTCAAAGACAAAGGACAACTGGCTCTAACCATGACAGAAAGAGATGTGAAAGGCCAGATGTACAACTAAACAAGAGGATAAGTACATCAGAGTATCTAGTTTGAGAAATAGATGCCTCACATATCCTCAGCTGACAACTTCATTGAATTCTACCTACTCAACACCAATTTCATGTACAACAGTATAGAGAAAACTCTGGGGCGCAGGCCTTATGGGAAGAATTGCAAAGAAAGTGTCACTTTTAAAAAGAAAAACAAAAAGAAAAGGTTAGAGTGGACAAAGAAACACAGACATTGGACAACAGATAATTGGAAAATAGTGTTATGGATCTTAACCACATTGAGCTTTTGTGGGATCAGCTAGACGGTAAGGTGCATGAGAAGTGCCCGACAAGACAGACACATCTATGGCAAGTGCTATAGGAAGCATGGGGTGAAATGTCACCCAAGTATCTGGACAAATTGACAGCTAGAATGCCAAGGATCTGTAAAGCTGTCATTGCTGCAAGTGGAGGATTTATTTGATGAAAACTCTTTGAAGTAGTTTAAGAAGTTCTTTTTTTATTTATTTATTTATTTTTTATTTAAATTGTGATAGTAATTTTTCACGTTATTAATGTCCTGACTATACACGGTGATCAGTTCAATGCCACTTTGGTGAAAAAAGTACCAATTTCTTTCCATAAGAGCAAAATCTGTACATTATTCCAAACTTTTGGCCACCACTATATACTGATATACCACACACACACACACACACCTTTTTTAGTTATTTTTCTAAATGCAAAAGGTTTCTCATTGGAGTTGGGTTATGGTGTGTTATTTTTAATAAGCTTTATATAAAAACACAAAGTATAGTGTATGTCCGAGTGTGTATGGTACCTCTAGGTTCTCGTGCGGGGCCGCTGTCCACACTGCCTCCAGTTCCAGAATATCTGCAGTCAGGAGGAGCCCAGCCCTCATCACAGTGACAGTTCTTATTACTGTTACAAACCTGCTTGCAGAGAGTGAGTTTTAAACATCTCTTATAGTAATAAACGTAAAATGTCCACTCCTCCCCTCCCAGTACTTACCCCATGGCTATTGCACTTTTTGCGGCACTCTTCAACACCAAACATTGAAACGTCCTGACATCGTTGGTCCACACAAGCCTGAGAAAAAACAATTCCTAATTATTACAACAAAAAGATTGCAAATATATATATATATATATATATTCATATATATTTTGTTGACACTGACCTTGTTGGGTCCACAAGCAGTCCCCTGGGCCACCATGGCTGGGTCAGAAACATCATCACCTAGATTAAAATAGGTCCCTCGACAGGTAAAGTCACTCTGGTTCAGTTTAACCTTTGTGGTCAAAATCTCAGCATTGGAGCCCAGCAGAGGACGATCACTCCCACCCTGACACTGGATCCTCCCACAGTGCGCATCCCTAAACAACACATGGCGCGTTTAAAGGAGCATTCCAGAGGATTTGTAATGTTATTGAAATGATATAACAGCACAGTTTTTCTTTTTCTGCACATTTTGTTTGAATTTTCTACATCAAATGTATGAAAAAGCACTTACTGAATATACAATTTGCTACTAAAGGAATTTCATGTAAACAAATGTAATTCCATGTTTGAAAAATCAGAGTCTAAGTTTGTGTATACATGTCCTCACCCTTTTGAACAGGGGATGTAGGAACCATTTGGCATCTGGCCGCAGTTTCCGTACTTGTTGCCCTGTTTATTAACTGAAGAGAAGCAGATGGGTGGAGCGTGGGTGGAGTCTATGAGGGATGGAGAGAAAACAGAACAAACTAAAATAAATCTACTTCTGGATCTAGTAGAAACTTCTATGGATGGTGAGTTGACATGACAATATTCAACGAAGAGAGCTGCGAGTGCAAACGTCTTCGGAACTTCATTCCATCCACAAACTTCCATATTACCTAAACCATTCTAGCCTAAACACAAAACCAGTGATTGGCTCTAGGTGAGAATGATCAGATACACACTCATGGAGTGTGTGACACTTACTTGATCCCCAGAGCATTTGGCACTGTTCGTCCAGACTGGCACACACGCCGCTGTAGCAGTAAGAGGACCTGCCCTTGCACAGCTCTCCATTCTGTAGGAACACATTTGGTGGGCAATAGGGGGAGGTACCAGTGCAGTACTCTGGTAAATCACACTCTCCTAAGGGGTCTCGACACACCGAGCCAGCCACACGCAGCTACAGGGAAAACGGTAGGAATGCGGTGAGAGATTCATATTAGCAGCTCATGTTTGAATTTGTGTGTTGTATGCATGCGTGATTATACAGACCCCTACGCACCTTGCAGTTCTCACAGCAGATACCATCAGAAGAACACTGGGCACTTGGAACCAGTCTACATGTACTGGCATTACAGCAAGGATCATTGCATTCCTGAACACACACACACACACACACACGTACAAACAGAGGTGCAGGGCACATTAAAGCATTTATTTATTTTACAGGCATATAAAATTATTATAAGTTTGGCTTGTTCGAAAAGAGAGGTTGGCATCATCATAAATATAGAACCAACCATGCACTATATTCCCTGTCTTCTGAAGCCATACAATACATGTTTGTGATGAACAGGGCTAAATTTAAATGGATAGTTCACCAAAAAAAAAATGTCATCAAATGACTTTCTTCTGTGGCACACAGGAGGAGGTGTAAGACATGTTCACTTTCATTGTATGAAAAAAAGATGCAATGAAAATATATGGTGACTCCTTTTGTGTTCCATGGAATAAAGTCAAATGGGTTTGGAACAACATGAGTGTGAGTACATGATGACAGAATTATACTCCATATACTCTTTAATCAAATAAATCATGCAAATCAATCAGCAAAAATTAAATATGGTGCCAACAATTTCATATTTGAGAACTATTCCTTTAATTGCCTTGATGATTTGTTATTTTTGTTTGTATTTCTGCCATCTGCTTAAGCAGTATAAATGCATCTGCCATAAGCATAAATGCAAGTCATATTTGTGCACAGCCACATGAGGCATACTGTCATAAAACAGTTACTGTAAGCTCCACCGAATTGAGCAGAAACATGATCAGACATAGTTGGAAGTTGGTTCTTACATCCAGCAGGCCACAGTCACACTCTTCTCCTTTCTCCACGTACAGATTCCCACAGCGTGGACCTCCCATAAGACTCTCCGGCTGAGGCACGTTAAACAGACACATCCCACCACCATGCAGCAGACTGAGAGAGAGATCCCGCTCACTGCAGCTACTGAAGAGCTGACCAGGCATAAACCTGTACATGGAAACATTTACAGTGTAATGCATGATTTATCACTATACAATCACACATATACTTGCAGTCATCACAGAACTTACCCAGTAGAGGGCTCCATGATGCAGCCTCCAAGACGTGGCTCATTCTGACACTGACAGCGTCGGTCAACAGTATCATGACTCATTCCCAGATTGTGGCCTAGCTCATGCGCTACTGTAGAGGCTACGCCCAACACGCTTACCAGGTGATCCTATGATCCAAGCAATAGGAAATACCTGTAAATACTAATATAACACCCTTTTCATCAAAAGCACTTGTTTAGATGTCTGCAACTGGCACATAATTGTGTTGAGCCAGCAAGTGATAGTGTACTGTGAGATTGAATAAGACTAAAATTCTAAGTAATTTCTAATACCGTGTCTGATATTATTTGTAACAAGTGACACGATATTTTGTAGATTGTTATTATATATGCTGCATTGTGCTGGCTTGCCCATATGAAATCTCATTGGTCCAAAATCCTGGTCCTCATCACTGTACATTAAACATCAAATATCTTCTGTTATGCTGTGAATGTGCTGCATTGTGCAGCTGTTTTGCATTTAGTCTGAAGAGAAAAACTGGAAACTTGTTCCAGGGTGCGAGGTTAGTATAACATCTACAACGTCTTATCCAATTTTCGTGAGAACGCTAAAGCACAGTTTTTCATGGACCGTGGGTGAGAGTGTTTGCACTATCTGTGGGTGTATGCATGCACGCAAATTGAGGGTGTATTGTATGTAAATGAAGTGGAGCAAAGCGCAATTTGCTATTTTCCTGAGAAACAGGTCACTGCTCTAAGATGTTTGCAGCGCAAAGTCCAAAATCATTTCCTGCATTTGCAGTTTGGAGATTCCACCAGCAGGTGGTAATAAAGTCCATGTCCAAATATAGTGGAACATCAAATAATGTCCATGAGGATCACTGTTGTAGCCATTTTATGAAACAAATATTTATGAGATTTGTATTAAACTATCTAAAGGTCATGGCTTATTTTTCAATTATTATTATATTTATATTTACAATTATATTTATAATCTAATTTGCATTTAGATTTTTCCACCTGTTGCAGTGATTTTTAAGTCACTGGAAAGGGGCCGTGGAAGAAGCTGGAGAGAGTAAAATAATTGGATTTTGTATGATTGTTTTGACAATTTCATTTTGATTATGGTTTCGTTTAGTTTGAACTGTAATCTGAATTTAGAAATATATATGGTTTAATTATTTGTTGTTACAATAAATAAATTTTTCAAAATCAACTGGTAGAAGTGAAGTGCATTCCGATACAATCACTGTTAATATTAGCCATGATTTGTGTCAGTAGATTAAAATGATTAATAATGCTTTCATCCAATAATACTACATTTCTATAATTTGATGAAGCATAAATCCAAATCCTGATGAGAATCACATTTTCCATGCCTATAAAAGGATTGTGTCCCATTTTATACAGTTAAGGCACAAGATAATGTAAGTAGGTATTTATACTCTTCTAATTCATTGCATACAGTCGATTCACACTACCAACTTCTTATGAATGTGCTATCTGTGTTTATATCACTGATGCTTGACAGGGAATGAACTATATAACAGGACGCAGGCGGTGCCCATGCGTACTTGACCCAGCCCATTAGCAATTTGTGCATGTAATTTAGCCAAACCCACTTGTGCTTAGACTTTGCGCAAGCTTGCACCAAAATACCAAAACTTCCTGGCAATGCCCATGGACTTTGCATGTATGACTTATGGCATAGTGCTGTGCTTAGCGCTTTTAAAAAAGGGCCCACCGTGCCAAATAAAAAGAACATCAACTTTTATAAACGCATCTTAAAACACCTGCATTTTTTTCCATTCCTTGCACTGCGTCTAGCTATTATAAAAAAAGAACTCATTCAGTTTGAATGAACCTTAAGATTAATAAGGCAAGCTTTATTATAAGAAACATTAAGGTAAGATTTCTCTCACCACATTCACTCCTCCTGATCGATCTTTTGAGCACATGGAGGACTGAGATGCCATTCCAACCGTCGTCCCATCAAATGACTCACCCCTATCATAAGTATACACATACTGCAATTCTGAATTATGTTCCTAACTACAAAAACAATAACATCTTAAACAATCACACTGTTTTCAGAATGCCTCTGCACGTACATGATCAGCTGTGCATTGTCATGGCGTAGTCGTGGTAACAGCTCCCTCGTTCTCCACTCAAGGAAGCGGTTTAGAGTTTCAGTAGGATTTTTATCCACCTGGATTTTATCCTGGTCACTCCAGATCTCCAACCCTACCAGAGCCACACGCACATTCAGTGGCCGATAGAACTGAATCGGCACAGAAGAATAGAGACAGAGATTTAGACAGGACACAGACTTAACTCATGCTTTTAGTATATGTAAGTGTTTGTATAAAAGAATGAAAAGAGTGTTAGAGTATCCAATAAGGGAGTTTACATTCTTCAAATTACTAAATATGCATCAAATAGTGATTTTTTTTTTATTTTTTCCACATATACTTGTATGAATCAGACCATATACAAAACATTAGGCTAGCTTGATTAATCTTAATGGATTCTATTCTACCTGCATTGTAAATTTGTGCATTGTTTTAATTGTTTTTAAAACTTACCCAATCTACTTGGTTTGCGACATCCAGCATTCGGTAGATGATGGTTTTATTATTTTTCTGATAGTTTACATACTGTGAGGAAGACACACAAATAGAATGGAAGCTGGATTAAAACTGTAACAGTACAGAAAGATTTCACAGCAGTTCAGAGTAGTGACAATGCTGTGGATGCACCAACAGAGGGCATAAGTGCCTCACAGGCATGTGTGTTCTGTCTTACCTCTTTATGATCTGCCACCAGCACAAGTTCAATATATTTGGTCTCTGAAAGTATGTCTCTCTTACTCTGTCACACAACAGCAGAAGAGGATCATGAGAATAACAGCCTCAATCAAACAAGCACAGATACTTATCAATAATAACACACACTCAAACTCATGGACACATACAGACATTTCCATACTGATGTAGTCAATGTCCAAAATGAATGCTCACCAAGTGCCAAATGCAAGTAAAATTGGCTTTGGTGAGTAAATTAAACTGAGTAACTTACTAAAGGCTATTCAAATCAAAGACTTTCTTCTAAAAATACCATCTACTACAACCCCAATTACCAAAAATTGGGACAGTATGAAAAATGCTAATAAAAACAATAAGTAGAGTTTTGTAAATTATATTCACACTTTGCTATATTGAAAGCACTACAACTAAACATTATCTGATGTTTTACCTTGTACAGTGTACAGTAATTTCAAATCAGATGATTGCAACATGCTCCAAAAAAATGTGAACGTGTCGAGTTTTACCACTGTGAAATATTACCATTTCTTCTAATAACACTTAATAAGCTTTTGGGCACTGAAGACACAAGCGTGTTAAGTTTAGAAAGAGGAATTTTCCCCCATTCATCCATTATGCAGTTCTTCAGCAGCACAATTGTACGTGGTCTTCGTTGCCATATGGTGTGCTTCATAATGAACCACACATTCTCAATTGGAGATGGTCAGAACTGCAGGCAGGCCAATCTATCACCCACACACTCTGCTCACACAGTCATGTACTTGTAATCCGGGCTGGATGTGGTTTGGTGTTATCCTGCTGGGAAATGCAGGGACATCCCTGGAAAAGATGGTGCTGGATGGCAGTATATGTTGCTCCAAAATTTGTACATATCTGCATTAATGGTGTTCTCACAGATGTGTGAGTTTTACCCATGCCATGAGCACTGACACTCCCTGGCCCATAAAGACACTGGCTTTTGGACCTGAAGCTAATAACAGCTTGGATGGTCATTTCCTCTTTGGCCCAGAGAACACGACGGCTGTGTTTTTCCAAAACAATTTGAAATGTCAAAAAACACGGTTCCACTGTTCCACTTTCCATCTAAGATGAGACCTAGCCCAGAGAAGTCGGCAGTGCTTCTGGACAGTGTTGAAGTAGAGCTTCTGCTTTAATAGTAAAGTCTTAACTTGCATCAGTGGATGCAGCGGCAAGTGGCGCTCACTACCAAAGGTTCACTAATGTAATCCCAAATCCTTGTTCATAATATCCATTACAGCTGAATTATGTTTTCAAGACAGTGATGTCTGAGAGATCAGAGATCACATGCATTCAGAAGTGGTTTTCGTCTTGCCCTTTACGCACCGAGATTTGACCAGATTTTGACCTTAAATCTTTTAACTATAATTGTGCACTGTAGAGGGCAAAATGCCCCAAATCCTTCCAATTTGTCTTTGGGGAACATTGTTCTCAAAGTGCTGGATTATTTGCTGAATGATCACTTGGCAAATATACAAGTCTCAACTGATCTTTGCTCTTGAAGATCTAGGCTGTTTTTGGAGGCTCCATATATACTATGACCATCACTTGTTTAACATCTCCTGTTTCATATCACCTTGTTATTTCAACTCATCAAATTGTTATTAGTCTTAAATTGCCCTTTTTAACATTTTTGGAATTTAAAATTGTTGTACATTTTCAAATAAACAATGAAATTCACAAGGTAAAACTTCATATAATGTGAAGTTGTAGTGCATTCAATATAGCAAACTTTTAGTTTTTATTATAATTTTTCATTCAGTCCCAACTTTTTGGAATTGGGGTTGTAAATAAAATCACTTTTTTCTAAGAATGTTCACTGCAGAAATTCATCTAAGATGCCTATAATTGTATTTACTTATTTATTGACATAAGGACAAAAATGTATATTTGAAATAAAAAATTAAGCAAAATACACACACATGCATAGCATTCTTACCCTGTGTGTTTGTGGAATGATCTGAATGGGAGGAACAGAAGTGTGAGATACTCCACAGCCTCCATATTCAGATGTTTGCTGGAGAGACGAATAGATCACATGCATCAATCCTTCTTTCATTTCTCCACTCCCCTCCACATCTTTATCACCTCCTTCTTCATCAGGATGCAGCTCAAAGCTTAGTGTTGCATTAATGACGATCACTCCCCTGCAAAGATGAGAGTAGGATTTTCATGCAGTTTAAATTCAAAGTACAGTGCTTCCACTGTACTACCTTGATAATGTTCACACTAGGGCTGCAACTAATGATTATTTCAATAATCGATTAACGATTATTCGACTATTCAGAGATTATTGCAGTCATTAAGCAAGTAATCATTAGCTCTTAAATGACTATTCAGCTTGTGCCTGACTTAAAATGTTGTATTATATATTCTTACTAACAATGCAGAGGACAAAATCATCTTTTATAAATATCTCTATGACATTCACTGAATTAAAGGAAAAATTCACTTTTTACAAGTTTAATTCAGTAAAAACATTCACTGCAAAAAATCGTATTGTTATCAAGTGTTTTTGTCTTGTTTTCCTTTTAAAATTGTCTAAACATCCTTAAAACAAGATACATTGACATGAGAATCAACATAGAAGATATTTAGACTTGCTTTAAGAGAATGTAAATGTAAAAATCTTAAAATGTACATGTATTTTGGTTATACTTCTGCGAGTGCAGTAAAGACAAAATATACTTATATTCAAGATCTATTCTAAAAGCAAGTATAAATATCTTATATGCTGCTTCTCAGGTGAATGCAACTTTGTTTTTAAAGGATTTTAAGATATTTTTTAAAAATAAGTATGTTGTTGTAAAGGGGTTTTAGATATTTATATTGGGAAACTAGCCAAAACAAAAACAAATAAAAAACAAACTCTCTCTTATTAATAAAGCTGCGTATTGCACATTTTCAACACGATTAGAAATGCACAGTGATGCATATTATGATTAAATAATTGGCAAGTCATCATGTTATAATCTATCTGCATTAAGCACGCGCACCTGAGGGATGAGTGTCCCCATGACAGAGTGTGCCTCAGCCGGGTGCAGTTTCAATGTCTCCTCCTTAAATCGGGACACTTCGAGAACTTATAGAAGAGGAGCTGACCGCACAGAGAAATGCCAGTTTCGGAGTTTATAGTTATTTACATGACCTGCTTCCTTATTATATGAACTTTAATAAAGCTATAATGCATTAAATATAACTGCATTAAAGATGCTCGACACGCAAGATTTGCTTCAGCGAAGCGGCAGCTCCAGCTCCAGCTCCACTTGTTCCATAATGAGAGTTCTTCTGTATTTACTTATTTTGTATTTTTTTTATTATTCACTCATACTTTGCGATCTACATCACCTGAAGCTGTTTGGAAAGTTTATAGTGCATCTGGACTGTGAGTATTTTTTTTCCGCTTCTCAGTCAGGTGTGAGCTGCAGTGTCCTCTTGTGCCATCAATACAATTTTAGATGATAACTTTACATGAAATGAGGTCAAACGACTATTCAACAACGAATGTTTGTAGACAACTTTTTATTTTTTTCAATAACGCCGACTAATCGTTTCAGTCCTAGTTCACACACAAACATTTTATACAAACACAAATTATTATTGTTTGTACAAATAAATGTATTGGCTCTTTTTTGTCGGTCAATTTGCATAATTAACTGGCATAATATATAGACCCAGGCATGACTGCTGTGCATTTTCCATTCTTTTGTAATTTTTATCTCTTTTTCCATTGCATTTCCCTTTTCAATTTGTAACTAGCAGCCCCTAAGCAACAAAAAAAATCATTTCTAGAGCAAATAGTTTTCCTAAAAATCCATGCCCACATATGTGGACAGTGGGACCAAGTTGTGACATTTTAAATAATACCAAGGTATAGAAAGTCAGATATTTAAGTGTTGGTTATTCATGTTTTGGAGACATTAAATCAGAAATTTGCAAGATTAATTGTGATTCAAAATAATGGCCAGCATCCCACAATCTGCCAACCATGTAAAAATAAAATTACACATTAAAAAATTTAAATCTATATACTAATTTCCATTGCTTGCCAAACATATTGAGTGGTCCAAACATTATCTGCAGCCTGAAATGTAACTTTTGATTGGATTTTAAGAGTGAATGCACTTTTAGCTACATAGGAAAGCTATAGGATGGTCCCTTACTTCTTATTTAGTGAATGATTTATCCTCTAATGTGCTGTCTGTCTGCACTGGTCTCAGAACAGTTTGAAATGCACCTTATTTTCATTCTAACTCCATATAAACCCTCTGAAAGCTAAATGTTTTAGCTTTTAGATGAACCCATTGATTCTCAATGTGATAATGCACAGCAAAAAAAGGATTTCTAAGGAAAAAAATGCATTAAAGTACACATTAGTGTATATTGTGTTTAGCAGCTTGCTGTTTCGCGATAAATTTCTCAAATTTTAAAAATGGCATATCAGATGAAACTAGACTCTCAATCTCTCAATCTCAATTAGGTTTCAATTAAAAAAAAACATAATTAGGTTTCTTACCAGATATAGTTTTGTTGGTGTTTCTCACAAAGAAAAACTCTACTATGATCTGCGCCATGTAGTTTAGTCACATGACTTTGTAGATTGAAATGTTAACCCTTTACTGACAGCCCAGAATCTTCTGAACTGAGATCAGTTGGTTTAAATTAATTTATATGTTGTGTATAGTGTAGACAAAATATAACGTCCACACGTGTGTGGGGTCGCACAAGGACATAATGTATATACAGACAAGTTATATATAACTAATATAAAAATGTTGTACCTTTTTAGTCAGAATATCACATTACTGTAATATTGCTCTTTCATTGATAAAATGCTCAACATTCTCAGAATTTCTTAGGAAATCAAACATTGCACGACAGATATATACGTATATGTATATGAATGATTTTTTTAGGATTTTTGCCCCTTTTTATGTACAGGAGGAAGACAGGACCTGCATTTCCATGAGCTTCTGTGTCAAGAGCACAGGTACTACCCACTGTGCCACAATTCCAACATGGTGCTTATCCTTTAGTGCATTAAATAATACCAAATAAATATAAGCATCATCTTTTATTTAGTTTCTATATGTTCATTTGTAATCAACATGCAAAATAAAATACATGAAACAATGGATGTGTTGAGAAAATCTGAGCACTTTTACTTACAGTATGTAAAAAAAAAAAAAAAGTATGACTTACTGCTCGGCAAAGAAAACATTCTCAAAGCACAAAACTGCCAAGATCTCAAATCTAGGAACAGTTTATACTAGGAAAATGAAAGATTATGTGGGTGAAGGTCAACAGACTTTGATAATCTCCTGGGAATTAAAGACAGCGGGAACAGCAGCTATAGATCACAGCCATCCTCTCTCACATTCCCTCCATCACTTCCACACTCTCCTCTATCTACAAGTTTCTCCTGACAAGTTTTCATCAATACGACCTGTGAAACCTTCTGTACAATGGTCTTATGCTGGTCTTATTGTTTACTGCTCTGTAATTAAATTTTTTTAGGCTATGATTAATTTATATACCTTACAGGAAGTTCAATCCAGAGCTATACAGAGATAAAAAAAGCAAATATTACCGCAATCCAGAGCAGGAGCTGAGAGCCACACGGGACTGAGAGAAACCTTGCACTGAGCCATGATAGTAACAGTGGGTCTGAAAGAGAGACAGAGAAAGATGACAGAAAAAGAGTGAAAGGTGAAGGAGAACCAAAGTAAATCCAAAGCAAATACAGTACTAAATCATTGATATCTGGATTTGACATTACAAAATAAAAATGCTCTACCATACATAGAGGGTTCTACTCACCACTGGATTCTGCTCCATGGACACCCCGGTTCCATTTGGCAGGTAGTAAAACACGTTAGGTGGCTTTGGCAAAAGATCTCTGCAGAAAGATACAATAAAGGAGTGGCTCAGCCCACAAGACAAATGTTCATATATGATGATGACATCTTCAATTAGGGCTGGGTATCGAGTTTGAGACATTTTAGGCACCGACCGAATTGCCTCTAAACAATCAAGTATCGAAAAATGTCTTGTAGTTCGGTACCAAATTTTGATACCTAAGGAATTAATCTAGTCAACATCAGTGATAAGCATGTTGCATGCTAGATGTGCCCAAATCTAAAAGTGCTGGTGATTGGCTGTGTTTAGGCATCAAGGGAAAACACAAGAATCAGAAAATGGTGTGAGTTCCAGGGTTGAGAAAGAATGTTATCAATAATATTGCTAACACTGTTCTACATTACAGAGAAATAGTAAACCGAAATAATGAGCCTTTAAAATATACATTTTAAAAGCGCACGCACGAAGCGAGCTGCAGTGACACTGGAAAAAAGACGGTAATGATCCTCAATGTGTCAGAAAAACAGCAAGAGACTGTCTGAACATTTTGTTAATTTATAGACAGAAATACACATTCGGGTTGAGCAAACAGACGATGATCTCGGGAACAATGATGGTCAGTGATCACCAATAGCTGATGCCTTTGAACATGTCATGATGATATTTGGCTCATTTTCCCATTAATCTATTAAATTATTATCAAATTAATATTACAAATAATTTGCCTGTAGGCACAAATACATGCATTTGAAGAAACACACTTTATTATATTATTAAGTACAGATGACAGAAAAGCCGTATATGGGCATGTATGATGTGCTGATACAGAGGCGTGCAGTCTCGTGGATCATGCGCATGTAAGGATCTCATGCTTTGTTTCTGCCATCAGATTTTAAATTTTAATTAATGCTTCAAATGACCTCAGACATCTCAGTTCAGGAGGTGCTTTGAGTTCAGTTCACTCTGTTTCCACAGAGCAGTTTATTGTGAACGCAACTCTGCAGCCTTTAAAATAATACAAACTATATAAAATAATACAAAATGTATAAAATAATACAAAACCACATTCACATCGAACCATGATTTATATTTCAGTGATTATTATCATCATAATTATTATTTGTACATTTATAATGGTTTTTATGTCGTCATTTGTGTAAGAAATTTTCCGCCTGCATGTTTAGATGGATTCTTGGCTGACGGTAAATGGAAAGGTGGTTACGTGTATATATATATATATATATATATATATATATATTGTGAAGGAGGGAACAAAACAAATTTATTCACACACACAATATCCCGACCGGTAGAGAATGTACGG
Organism: Moxostoma hubbsi; assembly: GCA_032164185.1. Classification (NCBI taxonomy): domain Eukaryota; kingdom Metazoa; phylum Chordata; class Actinopteri; order Cypriniformes; family Catostomidae; genus Moxostoma; species Moxostoma hubbsi. Next base: position 19,451,006 of record JAVLUX010000014.1, on the reverse strand, counting down.
ATGAAGCTTCTTTGCCAGAGTGATGTTCACAACTGTTGTAAAGCCATCTTTCAAAAAGTTGAACAACACATTTTAAATGCACTTTTTTTCCAGTTTCATTTGAAAATTTAGTTCAAATAATAAAAATGTTCATAGTTTGAAATCAAGGTGTCTTGCTTTATTGTGAAAGCTTAACCCTAAACCTGCTTAATGAAAATGATCACCTAGCATCCAACCAGCGGTAATACCAGTGTTTGTCGTTTTCCTGCTTTTCCTTTTTTTTTCCGACCAAAGTATCGAAAAAAGTATCGTTTAGGAACCGGTATCGAAGTCAAGGTATCGGTATCTAACTTTTTTGAACAATACCCACCCCTATCTTCAATAGATGCTGGACACTGTAGATACATTTTACTTACTGGTTTTTCTCCATATCCAGTATATACAAGCTGGTTCCCAATTTTAAACCACACTGGAGTCTATCAGGGTGACCGTTCTGGAGAGATAGAGAAACACACATATATTACAATTATCCCCATCCATTTATTTTATTTTACCTTGTATTTCCTATATGTCTTTAATAGCCTCTTTTTATTTTCTGTATTGTTTCAGTACTAATAGGTTGTAGGATAGTGTTAACATTTTTGCTAACTCAGGATGTCAAGTTTTGTTTCTCATAATTTTTGTGATTAGTGGGGGACCACTAAAAACCCAGTAAACCCATACCAGCTAACTCCTCACATGAACTGGTAAACCACCTCCCAGAACACAAAGAAACACCAGATTATTTCACATTAAACCACAGATAACACAAAAAAACTACATAACCAAGACAAATTAGCTTAGTTACAAATGTGAGACCAGTGAATAAGTGGATTAAAAACTGTTTTTACTAAAACCTTAGGGTTAAGCAGGTGTGGTTGACACAAAAAGATCTTTCACACATTTCAGTGTCAGTGTCTTTGTTTTATCGAAACTACTCATCTGTACAAGAGCAGGGAAACACAGGGGGAAAGAGGAGGCGATGATAGCATGAAATAGGTGCATTTTAGAGAGAACTAAGCTATAAACAGACATCCTCTCTTCCAAACTCTTTCTGTCCTTTTCTCACTTCCTATTCTAAGCACCTTTTCCTGCCATTCTATCACATCCCCTTGGCACATAGACATACATATTTAGAAGCCTGATGAAAAAGTGAAACACCCCTCAGCTTCCTGTTACACTGCTGCTGCCATTTCCTGCTTTATTTGAACATGGTAATGGGACCATCTCACATTAGATGTGTCCTTCAAGTGGAGTGGGAAATATCATAATTACAAATTCTGAACACATGGCATGAACATGCAAAGTTGTATTTACAAAATGGAAACTTGGAATTCTAGATGATACCCAAGTTAGCTAGTTGTGATGTTGAAAGGTGCGTATCAGGCATTATTAAATCATATAGGTTGTTTAAAAGTGATGTAGGTGTGTTTAGTTATGCTTACTGTCTGGTACAACAGAAATAGCTTTTGCCGTCTTTCTTTATGTATTTAAGTTTGTAATCTTCCGTATTTTGGTTTCCCATTTGAATGCGTGACATATCATAATAACTAATGCCCGACTCGAAGGTAAAAGTTTCCCAGATCCACTCGAAGCCAGCAATAGAGTGCAACAGTGCCCGCCCACTTTTTCAGCTGTCTGGATTCCAGAACTATTTTTACCATTCATTTTTTCCATAAGACTTTTAATAAAATCCTCCATAAAAGAGTCTGTAAGCCATAAACCAAACCAACCAGTTCCAGAGTAAATCACAACATTACAAACTTTGCTTTGAGGCAAAACAAATTTTTTGGGATTAAAATCAGACAAAAAGACAGTGGAACAAGACTGTATACTTAGCATTTTCACTGCGGCACAAACTACAATCCCATGAAGCATTGTGAATAATGTCATAAAATAAATAATGTAAATATAAAAAAAATTATTGATTTTAGGTTGTTGATTAGAATTATGGAAACAATACATTGAACATTTATTGCAAAATATTCTGATATGTACAAATATATAAAAGAGTGAAGGGAGACCGACTCGATTGTGTCATTCACAGTATGCCATGGAAGTGGATGGTCCCTCTTGGGCTCATTTCGCAGGGTTTGTTGGCTTAGATTCTCTGATTGGTGAAGCTTTCTCTGCTGGGCCACGGGTATTGTAGTTGTTCACCAGAAAATTCCACTATCAAACAGTTTTTAAAAAGATTTTTAAACAATGAAGATGAAATAATGCAGATTGATGGCTTCAACTGATTTATATACCATCGATGAACAACATCAGAGTTCAAGGTAGGTCCATCTTTAAATGTTTATAAGTTATAGTTGAAAATAAATTAGTCTATGGGAAAAAAAAAAATTATGGGATTTTTTTTTTTTAACTTCTGGAACCAGACTGTTGTCGCTCGCGCGCTCTCTCTCTCATTCAGAATATGACAATTTGAGCTCTTTCTGTGCTAGTCACATTAAGTCTAACCTCTCTCTCTGGCAGCAGAGCAGAGGTGAGCTAGTCTGACCTCTCTATTTCTATTCCCAGGCAATCTTCAGGGGCTGTTCATATCAACAGTTTTGCATCCATTTGTGTGCATTTTTTAATTGTTTTTGTATATAAACATACTAAACAGACATTTTTGACTGTTGCCGTGTCTGTTTTTTCAGTGTCTCGTACAGGTGCGCCATGTTTTTTTATGAGGCAGTTCATTTAACATTTAGGGCTGTCGATTTAACATGTTAACTTAAGTGTGATTAAATATATATAAAAAATAATGCGAATAAAGGCAACGCGCAGCTGTACAAAACACAGCTGGAAAGAATGCAACTTTGAAGGCAGAGGTCTCAAGATGAGTTTTTCTCAATTTTAAACTATATTTAACTTGATACAGCATTCAAAAATTGTGTAGGCCAATTATAGGCTTTTTCAATGATCTGGAAATAAACACCACATTGCAAAAAATCTACTTTTTTATTGCGTAATTAATGCTTTACATGTCTGCTAAAGTATCTTAATTATTATTATTATATTTATAATATATTATATTATATATTTTTATTTGGGGGTCTTTTTCTGCAAACATTTATATATGGGATTAATTTGATAAAAAAAAATGTCATATAATGAAATTATTTCAATTAAAATTGATTGACAGCCCTTAAAACAACAAACACATACTAAAAATAACTAAAGTACTTAATCTAAAACTGGCATAATCATTTGATCAAAGTTAACATGAAATGTCATTCTCAACTGATTTTTCTGAAACAAGATATTCAATGGAAAAAAAAAAAAAGTTGAAAAAGTCTTGATTTTATCCATCTGTAAATGATTGAATTGTGAAATTGGGGTGTTCCATTTCATAATGGAGTCAGACCTGGATGCAATTTTGCAGTCGATGGAGGACAACACCCCTCCTGAAACACTGCTGGCACCCAATTTTGAGGAGGCTATTTAACCAGGATGTGGATGCTGAAGGTCAAGTTAACACTTGAGAGAGATCTCAACTCATCCCAGTGGTAACAGTTTTTCAAATCAATCATTATTATTTGCCATTTTAGCAGTAAACTTTTTTACATTCATGTTAACTGACATTCACTTACAGTGTTGACTACTGGCAAGGTTTTAGAACAGGGTTGTACTATGCCATAATCATAAAGACAAAGGGGATGTCTGGATGTTACAAATATTTTTATTTTCACCCCTCACACCAGACCAAAAACAATCACTTACATATCTGTCACTGTACTCATCCAGTTCCTGTGAGAGGTATATATAACCTTCCCGAACAGGTCACGAAAAGCTTCAAACATAGGGTCAAGAGGGTGACATCATCAGACCACTTCTCTTTAACTTGCATCTGCAGTTATTTAAGAAGTTGCATGACACACCCATACATACACTTCCTCTCAGGATCAAATCTTTGGGTTACATTTAACCATCAGACACAGTTTCTGCATTGTTTTTTCCTACCAACCCATAAATGTCTATTTGAGGGCTTTACACTTATTGCTATCAGATGGTTCTGGTGAATGTCTTCACTATGAACTCCTGGGTAAAGACTACAGCTGACTGTATTCGGGTGGATCACTTGCCTCTGAATAAGCAGAGCCAAGTCATACTGGTGACTGAAGCAAAGACGAATGGTAGGGTTGGGTGTATATGTCCATGTGTGCTTACGAGATGTCAACAGAGAGAATTTGAGAAGGAGGGAACAAAAATGCAGAGGATCAGAGAGAAAGGTTTTTTTTCCCCTCCCCTTCTTTATTTGCCACTCTTTTTTATTCTCTCCTCTCTTTCTCTCTCTGAGGTAATGTCCCTGAACACATGACGTTCACATCGCGATGACCTCAGCAGCAAATGAATGCTGGGTGGGGTACATTTAATGAGGGTAGCTGAGGTAGAAGAAAAAAAGAGAGAGTGTAAGGGAAGGGGAGGATGGGTGGAAGCTGGGGATTGTTCGACTGCTTAGATGTGATGGGTGTGGTTTTGAATAGTTTATTAATGTTAAATTCATATGTTGTGTTAATGCATTACATTAAGTCAGTATGATGCCTTTATAGAGTAGTACATAGACATAAATAGTCATTTTGAAATTACTTAGAGCTTTTAAACTTTGCTAGTTATTTTCAAATCAACAAAATCTCAAATGTGGTCTTTAAATCTGAAGTAATTCCTGCACCACTAGCGTCATTAAAATTAATTGCAATTATGACTGTTTTCCAACAGATTTCTGAACACTCCCTATGTCTGCCACTGAAACGGATTCCGCACCAACCACACGCCACTGGTTGAGCCAATGTTGCCATGTCAGTCTGGGGTGCGTTTCCCGCACTACTACGTAACTCATTGCTTAACCACCATAGTACGATACATAGTTGGAGAAGTTAACTAGCTAGTCACGACTCTTTCCTGAAACTGTAGTAATATAGAGCTGTCGTTACTGACATTACGCAGGGAGTAATATTATGTTATAAAAGCTCATTTACACTTAATTCAGAAAGCTGTTTAATGCGCAAAAGCTGCTGAAGATATGAAGCTGCATGCAATATGCTTTGTGATGATGATTGTGCTACAAATAATAGGGTTTATCTTTATATCACACTTCAGGGTTCCCCGACGCACTTGAGCAAATACGCACATGTGCACTATTCAAAAACATAGAAGAACTTCACTTATGCTTTAACATGCACTCATAAGCAGTGTTCTCCAAATGAAGCCATGTGTGTTAGACTGCTTTCTCTTAACAGTCTTTGATCACTTTAATGGCAGCATTCGTGTTTACGTGACGTTTCAGCACTCCACTCACTGCGAAATCAAGGAGTCGGATGTTTTTTTAGTGCATGTAAAGATTGTTTAAGTCTTGACAAAATTAAAGATATATATGGAAAAAAATATATAGAAACCTCAGCAATGTCAAATGATGTCCAACAAGAAACTATACTCCTAACCACAGGTTGAGAGCTGTAGTTCCAATCACACAATTCTTCGTTGGAACTAAAGTTTCTGGAAACACCAAATGTTGAACTAGGTTGGTAACTAGGTTGGAACTTAAGATCATAGTTAGCTAACGATGCTTTTGGGAAGTGTACCCCAGGACAGGATTCTCAAACAAACAATGTTTTGATAGTGCCACAGAGCTACAGTGTTTACAAAATCAACCTACAAATGGCTTGCTTTTAGTTGTCTCTGCATACAGGTCAAAGAATTTTACCATTTGAAAAAATGAAACACTTCAGATTTATACATCACAAATATTTTTTTTTTTCAATGTAAGATTTAATTTGCTATTCTAATTACAGAAGTGAACACTATTAGACCCACACACACAAATTCCTCTCTTTCATGGGAATGGGATAAGACACCTTAACTTTCACTGTGGACATGATGGACATGGTCCTAGACACATGCAAATACATTCCAGGCACATTCGTCTCCATCTTTGTCTGAGAGAATGATTATTAACTCTGAGAGCTGAATCAGGATAATTTGCATTCATGGTGAGAAGATCTTTGTAGCTCAGTTTGAGGACAGTGGTTATAATAAACTGTATTCATGGGTAAATGTTTGTGATAGTCAAGGGAAAAGGTCAGTAAAGCACCCTCTCTCACACACACACACACACACACACACACACACACACACACACACACACACACACACACAGTACATACAAACAAACAAACACACACACACACACACACACCAAAACTAACACCCACCTTTCCTCTCTCCATGGCAAAAAAGGCTAAAAACAGAAAATAGCTGCCTTGGTTTCTGTGATTCACACAGCCAGCAAGAGAGGGACTGCTTTACTGTGTAATGCATTATCACAAAGATAAGTGAATCACCTAGCAACCCAGATCAGCATTCCTGACATCATACTGCAGAGAGGAATGACACAGTGAAGAAGAAAATAAAGTTTGAGAAATCGAATTCTGGCTTAGCTAGAATCTGCTGACTTTGATTTCACACATTCTGTGCTGATTTTAGAGGAAAATCTGCTGAATTCTGATTAATTTAAAGGAATACTTCACCCCAAATCATTTACTCTGTTTAATTCCACTCTTCTGGCATGACTTTTATCAATATACTGTAATAGTGACTGAAGCCTACATTCTGCCTAACATCTATTGTAAATGACAACAAAATGTGGAAGACTACAGAGCTTTAGGAAGAGTTCTGCGGGTGCAGATTCCGAATCGGCCTATGAATGCTCAATTGAAGATTAGGGAAGGGAGGGTGGGTTTGGTGTCCGTATCTTTCACGTCCTGGAGAAAGGAGAAAGGTGTGCTGACATATTCATCTGAAAGCTTCCTGACACAAAACATAATCTAAAAAGAAAGGAACTGGAGGCAGCATTAATGGGACAGACACTTCCTGTGCAGCTGAGAGCAACTCTGAAGTCATATGCAGAATTCCCCCATTCACCAGTCCACAAACACACACCCATTACTCCCTGTTCCAGTAACAATGTTTTTTTTTTTTTCACTGAGGTATGAATGCAGACTCATGTTGAAACTGTTAGTAAAGGAAAAATCCATAGTCAACTGAAAGCAGCTCTTACTAGTGTAATTCCATGAATTTCTAACAAGATTTGCTGAAAGACATGAGTCATGACTCGGAACAACAACAAAAAAACATACAAGTTATATGTTTTCATTTTGTGAGAACAAGAAAGCTTAAAGAATTATGAACAGATTTATTTTACATTAATTTTCTCTGAATGATATCTGTTGTAGTCAGTCCTAAACTATGGATTGTCCTGAGCTACTATCTGTTCTAACCACTTCTGAGTGTTCCTGTGGCCTAACTGGTAGCGTACAGCAATGGAATTGCCAAAGTCAAGAATTAGATTCCCAGGAAATACAGAAATTGTATGCGTTATAAAATGTATACGTAGAATGTACTATAAGTAGCTTGGGATAAAAGCATGTGCCAAATGCATAAATGTATTTGTAACTTCAAAACCTTGGTAACAATCCCTGAGTTAATGTTATAGGGATAGTTCACCCAAAACTGAAAATTCTCAGGTGACCAGACTGAAGCTCCAAAAATCACATTAAGGCAGAATAAAAGTAATCCATAAGACTTTGAAGTGATATAAGTGTGGGTGAGAAAAAGATCAAAAATCCTTTTTTCTATAAATATTCTCTTTCAGAATGTGAATATTTACAGTAAAAAAGGACTTAAATATTGATCTATTTCTCACCCAGACTTATCATATCACTTCTGAAGACATGGATTTAACCACTGGAGTCTTATGGATTACTTTTATGTGGCCTATATGTGGGTTTTGGCCTTCAAAATTCTAGCCACAATTTAGTTTAATTATAAGGACCAAAAGAGCTGAAATATGCTTCTAAAATCTTCTTTTGTGTTCTGCAGAATAAAGTAAGTAATACACATCTGTGATGGCATGAGGTTGAGTAAATGATACAACTTTTCATTTTTGGGTGAACTATCCCTTTAATGAGAGTCCTGATACGTTTAGAATTACTAAATATGACTAATGTCCTGTTCTGTTATTAGACAGAGCACGAAAACTCACCTGTAAAACATCACTCAGGCTTCTCCTAACTCCATCCACCAAAGCAAATGGCCTGGTCTTGGCCAAAGGCTTCAAATCTCTTCTATGACTCGAGACTGTTAAGAGGGAATTAAATGAAGAAAGGTTGTTTTGTCATCGCAGCCTAAATGCCAGATAATTGCTAGTTATTAGTTTGACTAATAGTGCCAAAATTCCCCCTGCAGTTAAAGTTATTTTCTTTTCATATTCAGAACAGTAACATTCCAACACAACTTTCCATCGGTCTTTTACAGTGATGAAAAAATCCACTACTGGTTTTGATTTACATGTAACCTCATACACAGATTTCCTGTCCACAGACACCAATTTGAGTTATAACTGTGAGTTTGTAATAATCAATAGATAAGCGAGCTCTGTTGTGAAGGCAGCTGTTGTTTTGCCTGTGACTGACAGCTGTGCTGAAGGGCCCCTAAACTGCAACAAAAGCCCAGAAAATTGACAAGTTTTATTTAAAGCAAGCCATGATATAGCACTAGAAGTCTCTACAAACCGTTCCAAATTACTTGAGAATTGGAACTCTTTAGGACATGTATTGCTTTCTAAGAATCAGCAACCCAGATTGCACACTTTAGAGAAATCAAGCCTGATTAAGTGGCTAGAATTGTACAGTCTGCTTAATGGATTCTTAAAGTTGTCTTATCTAGACTAATTAAAATAGCTGATCTCTCTGCTGTGTTTCTCTCTGTAAGCCAGCTGACTTTGAGGGGTCAGAGCATTTCTTTCTTCATGTGAAGGTGTGGGACCACATATTTATGGATCCTCTGGACAATAAAACACCACTAAATAAACTGGGAGAAACTAGAAGTTAGGGAATAAACTGCATATACACATTCCAACAAATAGCCAATAATATGTGCAGATATGATGGCGTAATCTATATTTAATGCAAACATGACTGCATAGTAGAAATTAATAGACTGACGTTTTTTATCTCATAGTAGACTATCGGTCTCTTACTGTGGTTGTACAATGCTTTTAGATATAGAACCAAGATCCAAAAAAAATTCTGGAATAGTTGTAATGACTTAATTATCTGTCTGCTTGCCATTATAGACCATAGACACTTTTATATATAGTTCCCCCAAACTTTAATATAATGGTTAATTATACATATGGCGAATTTACAAGTTCTACTGTTATATTTCATCATAATTATAATTCATTTCGACCCTTAAATCAGAGTTCCATACCGATGTGAGAAGAGTAAGTTATCCGCGCATCCTCCTCAAGTGTAAAGCTGCTGTTCTCAACGGTCAGGGTGAGAGTGAGGGAACCCCTGAACAACATGAGCGGTGTGGCATCAAACAGAAGAACAACGACGAACGTTCGCCAAAAAAACCTAAACAGCTGATGGTGCGGCTTCATGGTCCAGTGACACACTTGTTTAGCTTTTATTTCAATTTAAGTTCTTCTTAAAAACAGTGTAAACACGTTTGGGTTGCTCGAGCGGGTACACGTTCAGAGGGGCTGATCCGGATCCGTCACGCGGAGGAGCGCAAGCTAGAGTGAAGCTGTCCATTCACATGCTGAACGCCGAACTGCGCTCTGCTCTAACAGCAGGCTCCCGGCCCAGTGATGTTGGTTCTGTCAGGAGAACCGACATCCTGCCGGAAACATCACCGCAGTCCCAGCTATAATAATGGATTCCCTATTCTTCCCTTTCGTCAGGAGATCCGCGGAATTGTTAAAAAAAATCTCTGCGTATAGTATTAACCTTGCAGAATAACCTTTCTTTATGAGTTGGAACGTAGAACGCTCAATCCGTCCGCTCGGCCGTGTTAAACTGAGGCTGTATAATCGTATTTGTACTGTGACCAACCAGATAGGATTTCCTCTTTCTCGTTAACTCTTTGCTGTCTGGTCTGGTGGTTGACATCCTTGCATCGGTGAATATAGTATGCATAGCTTCCTTAAAGAAATATCCCAGGTTCCAGTGTTTTTTGACTTGCCTTTCCTTTTCTTTTCTTTCCTTTTTTTTTTTTTTTTTTTTATAAAAAAAATAAAAATAAAAAAATTCTGGGATAAAGTGTGGCACTTACAATGGAAGTGAATGGGGCCAATCTGTAAAACGGTCAAATATTCACAATTTCTAAATTATTGCCACAAGACATATGCATAGTAACATGATTGTAGTGTGATAAAATCACTTACTAACCTTTTCTGTGTAAAGCTATAGCCAATTTTACAACTTTAAATAACTGTAAAAATAATATTGAGACAGATTTACAGCTCAAATAATATATGAGTTTTAACATAAGAATTAATGTAAGTGCTTTTAAAAAATTATATTCTTTTAACCCTCCAGAAACGGGTCCCATTCACTTTCATAGTAAATGCATCACTGACTGTAACCTAAATGTTTGCTTTTCATAAAGATTAAAGATAAGAAATAATTTTTTATTTGGTAATCAGCATTATGCCACAAATGCTGTCGATTGAACTTAACCTGTATTGAACCCGGAATATTTATTTAAAAGCTAGCTGGTGTAATAAAGATTGGTCCTACTACTGGGCATACTATTATTATATAAAATACCTTTATATAATATGTCAATGAAGGGCTTTGTTTTAAAGTTGTGTTTTTCTTTTTCTTTGCACAACTGGATTTCTATTAAAGGTAAAGTTCCCCCAAAAAGAAAATTCAGTCATCATTCACTCATCCTCATGTTATTCCAAACCAGTGTGACTTTTTTTCTGTGGAACACAAAAGGGAGAATGTTAGGGTCTAACAGCTCCATTCACCATTTACTTTTATTGCATTTTTTTTTTTTACTGTACATGCAATCAATATAAATGGTGAATGAGGTTGCCTCTCCCTAATATTCTGAAAGAAATACATTTATATGGGTTTGGAACAATTTGATGTTGAGTAAATGATGACAACATTCAAATAGTTTTTTGGGTGAACTATCTCTTTAAGTACTCATTTTAGATTGCACTTTAGCAATAGCAATTGAACAATCCATACAAGAAATACAACTTTATCACTTTCTTTATCACTTATCAGAACTTCTCAGGTATCTTCGTTCATGCAGTTTGGGCTGGGAAAACTTGTGAGAATGGGCATGGATTGGCTGTGTGCTCTGTGTATTCTGTATGTGTATGCAATGGTGTGCTTTGCTTGGAGCTGGTTTAATGTTTAGATCCCATTAATAGCCATAGTACACATCAGAATCGGAGTCGCTGTCTTGCAGCTCACACTGGTTATGAGTGGAACAAGCATAGCAGATGCAGTCGAGGTCCCTCCAACACTGTTGACAATAGATCACTGTGCAATCTGCAGAACTGCACTGGACAGCCTGGTTGTGCCTCACAAAGCCATCACACACACAGCACCAGGAAAGCCTACAGCTCACACACTTCAGGGGGGCAAACATAATCAACAGCATCTGAGGAGATAAAAAGAGGGAATTCAGTATTCAATCATACAGTAATATAGCAAAAGGATAAAGCCCATACTTATTTATTTTGTGATTCCTGTGTCACAATTTATTTACCAGAGGATTACACTTGTCTATTGTACTACTCATTTGTCCCAGTAAAAAGTCTGCTGGAGAGGTGCGGCTACAGAAAAATGTTGTGATTGTGTGCTCACTTTGTCAGACAAATACAGTAATCTCCCAAAAACTGTTGCCAGTTTTTATATCAGATGGATTGTTTTCTCATGCCATTTTACTCACGAATTCCTTCTAATTGTACCTGAGCATGTTGTCAGTGTGGTCTCATGCATGTTGTTTTATTTGTATGTTCTCAAACTTTACTGAATTTATGACCTACTCTGAGTGTTGCATTCTGTTCTATGAGAGCACTTATTTTTTAACAATAGCAGATTAAATTGAGCCTGTAAAAATGCTAAACCGGTTGTTTAAATTTAAATTAGGGCTGTCAATCAATTTAAAATGGATCGAATTGATTACATGATGTGCCGATTATTCTAAAATGAGTCACATACACTCACCTAAAGGATTATTAGGAACACCTGTTCAATTTCTCATTAATGCAATTATCTAATCAACCAATCACATGGCAGTTGCTTCAATGCATTTAGGGGTGTGGTCCTGGTCAAGACAATCTCCTGAACTCCAAACTGAATGTCAGAATGGGAAAGAAAGGTGATTTAAGCAATTCTGAGCGTGGCATGGTTGTTGGTGCCAGACGGGCCGGTCTGAGTATTTCACAATCTGCTCAGTTACTGGGATTTTCACGCACAACCATTTCTAGGGTTTACAAAGAATGGTGTGAAAAGTGAAAAACATCCAGTATGCGGCAGTCCTGTGGGCGAAAATGCCTTGATGATGCTAGAGGTCAGAGGAGAATGGGCCGACTGATTCAAGCTGATAGAAGAGCAACTTTGACTGAAATAACTACTCGTTACAACCGAGGTATGCAGCAAAGCATTTGTGAAGCCACAACACGCACAAACTTGAGGCGGATGGGCTACAACAGCAGAATACCCCACCGGGTACCACTCATCTCCACTACAAATAGGAAAAAGAGGCTACAATTTGCAAGAGCTCACCAAAATTGGACAGTTGAAGACTGGAAAAATGTTGCCTGGTCTGATGAGTCTCGATTTCTGTTGAGACATTCAGATGGTAGAGTCAGAATTTGGCGTAAACAGAATGAGAACATGGATCCATCATGCCTTGTTACCACTGTGCAGGCTGGTGGTGGTGGTGTAATGGTGTGGGGGATGTTTTCTTGGCACACTTTAGGCCCCTTAGTGCCAATTGGGCATCGTTTAAATGCCACGGCCTACCTGAGCATTGTTTCTGACCATGTCCATCCCTTTATGGCCACCATGTACCCATCCTCTGATGGCTACTTCCAGCAGGACAATGCACCATGTCACAAAGCTTGAATCATTTCAAATTGGTTTCTTGAACATGACAATGAGTTCACTGTACTAAAATGGCCCCCACAGTCACCAGATCTCAACCCAATAGAGCATCTTTGGGATTTGGTGGAACGGGAGCTTCGTGGCCTGGATGTGCATCCCACAAATCTCCATCATCTGCAAGATGCTATCCTATCAATATGGGCCAACATTTCTAAAGAATGCTTTCAGCACCTTGTTGAATCAATGCCACGTAGAATTAAGACAGTTCTGAAGGCGAAAGGGGGTCAAATGCAGTATTAGTATGGTGTTCCTAATAATCCTTTAGGTGAGTGTATATCAATATTTACTGGAAAAGGCACCCAAATAAAGATAATTAGCATAGACAGTGGCAAGAATTAGCTGGTATCCTGAATTAATTGTTCATAAAATATTATCTCATCTTCATCAAAGTCAAAAGTATAGATGAACACAATGTGCTTAAGCTAACATCACACAATAATAATCTTTCATGTCTTTATTGAATACATCCCATTAAACATTTAAAGTGCTGTGGAAAAAGTAAGTGAACCCTTGGATTTAATAACTGGCCGATCTTTATTCGGCAGCATTAGCCTCAACCAAGCATTTCCAGTAGCTGTGGAACAGCACTGCTTCAGCTCAGCCATATATTTAGAATGTCTGGTGTGAACGGATCTATTGTGGTCATTCCATAGCATCTCTATGGGGTTAAGATCTGGGCTCTGAATGGGCCACTCCAAAAGGTGGATTTTCTTTTTTTTGAAGCCATTCTGTTGTAGATTTACTTCGATGTTTTCATTGCCCTGCTGCATCACCCAACTTCTACTGTGCTTAAGCTGGTCAAAGCCACCCTGACATTATCCTTTATGAAGTCTCCATAAACTTGGGAAAAAAAATTCTCTCAATGATGGCCAGTGGCCCATGCCCTGAAGCATCAAAGCAGCCCCAAATAATGATGCTCCCTCCACTGCACTAAACATTTTACCAGTAGCATTGTGGAGAGTTAAGGTGGTCTTTGGCAAACTTCAGGCTTGCAGCAATGTTTTTGTTGGAGAGCAGCAGCTTCTTTTGTGGTGTCCTGCCATGGACACAATGCATGTTTAATGTTTTCCGTATAGTAGACTCATGAACAGAGATGTTAACCAGTTCCGTTGATTCCTTCAAGTCTTTAGATGTCACCAGTAGAGCATCCTTCTGTTTGCCCTTTGTCATCTTGGCTGGATGGCCACCTCTAGGGAGGGTGGCCACATTACAAAATCGTCTCCATTTATATACGATTCATCTAACTGTGGACAAATGAATATCTAAGCTCTTCGAGATAACTTCATAACCAGCTTCATGAAAAGCAACAATTCTTGATCGTAGCTCTTCTGAGATATCTTTTATGCAAGGCATGGTCCATGTCAGCAGATGCTTCTTGTGAATAGCAAGCTCAAAATGTTTGAGTGCTTTTTATAGGTCAAAGTAGGTCTAACCCACACCTCCAATCTCATTTCATTATTTGGATGCGAGGTTTGCTAACTCCATTATCTTAGGACTTCACATACTTTTCCAAACTTACACTGAATGTTTGAATAATGTATTCAATATGTACAAGAACAATAAATAATTTGTGTGCTATTAGTTAAAACAGATTGTGTTTGTTCATTATTGTAACTTAGATGAAGATCAAACCAGATTTTAAGACAAATTTAAAAAAATTTTTTTTTTTGATTTTTGGGTAAACTATTCCTTTAAGAGCACATTATCTGTGGAAGACCAAGCTGCCCGATTGTGTCTAGAAGGTAACCGTCCGGCTACCCAAAATCCTGTGAGAGTTGCACGCGTCGTTCATACTGTGTTTATTGTGTGTATTTGGCATCCCATAGAAATTCTACACCTACCCCAGCCCCTAAAACCTTTCCTTTCCTTAACCCTGCACTTAAATTTAACCCTAACCTTAGCAACAGCAAATGAGAATCTCATGAGACTTTGGCAGCTGGACAGTTATCTTCTAGGCACTGCCAAGCTGCATGCTCTCGTTGGTTTGATGAAGTGTGTTCCCTGTACAGCTGGAGTTGCGCTGACTGCCCCCTGCTGCTACAGATTCGCAAAAACATCAAGGTGGTGTCATCAAGCTTGAATTTCTCAGATTGCAGGAACATACCTTACAAATAGTTAATTGTGCTTCATTTTTGAATACATTATTTTTCATATCGTACTAAATTAACATGTTAAATTGACAGCCCTACTTTAAATTTTAGGAATCTGCAGAAGTCATGTTGTCTCAGTGGGGTCCTATGTATATTACATACATTTTTAAATGTTTGTTTTTGATTCCTCAGCAATCTGCACTGTCTTTTGATAAAGGAGATCCGTTTCTGGATTTGTAGGTTGTACAGGAAGAGGATCCGTCTCTTTTCTCTCTGCAAAGGAGGATATTGATCAGATGTGACCATCCAGTAACATTCAGAAGAATATATTCTGTTATAAGAGTAAATCCATGAAACACAGTGAGCCAGCATTTATTTACAAAAGCAAACTCCAACAATTATTTCATTAGTTACAACCACTAAGTAAGGCTCCCAAACCGTGCAAGCTGAGCATTACAGAAAACAAGATTCTTCAAGATTCTTTATAGTTTAACTTTGGAGAAATTACAAGAAAGAGATAGGATGTAGATGTGTTTGTGGTTCACCTCTTCATGAATGAGGAAATACTTGTGGCACCACAGTAGCTGAATCAGGCCTTACTGCGGGCCTGTAATCCCTTCCATGCCAGCACGGGCTGCAAATCTAATGCTATTACTGTAAAACCCTCTTAGCTTATTAGTGGTTTACCACACATACACAGTAGAGAACACATATTTCTCCCAGTATGTGTGAAAAGTATCCTACCTCTTCACTGCATGCTGGGTCAACCCTTTGAACTTGCTGAATCAGAATATGTTACATTCGTGTCCAAACCAATTAAATTGCAGAACAATTTCACATTATTTCAAGGAATAGTTCCTCATTTTCTGCAAAAACAGCACAGCACTGTACAACTATGCTAAGAACCCAGTCCTGGATACAGTGTTTCTGCTTCTATAATTTCATAAGGAAGAATGAATATTAACCCCCCAAAAATACAAGCATGCTCAGCTGAGATTACTCAAAAACAGATCAAAAGTGCATTCATGTAAATAACACCAATTACTTTAAAACACCTAAGAGCTGTAAACTGTAAACTGGACCATTTCTGACATAAAAAAACACTATGAAAACACAAAGTTTATTTTAATTGGAGAACTGGTGTAAACCTAAACAATATCAGAGAAAGTAGTTTTGCCTGTCATTGTGCTTTCAGTTTGTTTTGATTATGCTGGTTAGAAGAAGCCGTTTCCCCAAGCATTTGTCCAAGCCTTCCTCGGCCAAGAGCAAGGCAAAACAACAGCCTGCACAATAATAAATATTCTCCTATGTCTTTGTGAAATACACTGATTATAAGAGGAGGCAATTTACCTTGGTCAGTTTACTTTATGTCTCTAAGTACATATAGTAAGCTTATTAGGACTATTTAGGAGGGAAAATGACACAGAGTGCTCATACCACAAGTGACACATAACATAATAATATTCTAGATAATCTGATGAACTGACATTGAATTACAAAAAAAAAAAAGAAAAAAAAAAAAGTACAACATTGATTGAACAAAATGCATGCTTTTTGAAAGCCTTTGCACAATATTAAGATATCACTAACTGAGTAATAGCTGGACATGTCATGACATACAACATTACCACATGTACAACACTGTTATATCTACATCTGTCTGTTTTTTGTAATACTATATATGATCAGTATTAGAATGTGGCAGCACATGCAGAAGAGTGACTAATTTAAGCTCCTTAGCAAAATATGGCGGTTCTGATGTTTATGAATGGCCAACATTGTGATTGATAAACACACAGGAGAGCTGCCATTTTGTTTCTCCCATGTCTACCAGCAACTCTCTCCATTCAAACATCCATCTACACAATAAAACTCCAAACAACCCATTCAATGTCGTTCATAGGGTTGATGAGCTACTGGATGCTGAATTCAAAGTGGGACTGTTTTACTCTGAGGATGAAGGTAAGAATGTGTTACAGTGTTGATGTGCTAGCAGGGTTCATAGGGCAGTTGGTGTTACCTTAGGGAAATAAAAGGCAGTGATGACCCTGCGCAGACGGTTTGTGTACACCTGCAGGCAGCACATGAGGCCCATCAGTAACAGGGGTATAAGGATCCATAGGTAGTTTGACTGACTCAGAGCATGTGGCTGGGGCAAACAACCTAGACACACACACACACAAATAAATACACTCTAAACATTCAGCAAGACAACTGCTAAAATTATACTTACTAGTAATGAGTAATGTTTTCCTCATTAAAAAGTTTAACTCCTTAAGACAATGAATTGTAATTTTGCAATATATGTAGGAAATCATACCACTCGTATTAAAATGAAGACTCTAGTCATATCAGTAACCTTATAAAAGCTGTTTTATACTACATGGAGATGGTCCACACATGGGGCTGCCAAGTTAGAATCACACAACCATCAAAATACTATTCACTTAATCCCAGTAAACATCCTGTTATTTGACACTTTTACTCATTGATTAAAGTAATCATGCCTGACTGTGAATAGAACTGAATTTATACAATGGCATTGATTTTAAAGGGGTGAATTATTTATTTAATGTTTTCTCTTGAAAACAACCAAAAACAACCCTTTTTTGATCTTTCATCACCATTTTTGACCCTCTCTCTCTGACACTTAGAATTAAATGGTTTGTCTTTTGCTACTTTGCTTTGAGAAATGTCTCCTTTGCATGTGCTCACACTCAATGTTTCAATGTGTTTTGAGGAAGTTTTGAGTCCTTAAAGTTGCAGCATATTTTCAGAGTACATCAAGGTAAGTTTTAGATTCCTCATGCAGGCAATGTGCCTTAAAGGGATAGTTCACCCAAAAATGAAAATTCTCTCATCATTTACTCACACTCATGTAACCCCAGATGTATATGACCTTCTATTGCTGAACACAAATGAAGATTTTTAGAAGAATATCTCAGGTGTGGGTCAATACTGATAAACAGATAAAAATGTAAGAAAATGTTCCTGTGCCGAGTAGGTGGCTATATGCACGTAGAATGCAAATCGCCAAAAATAAAAGAAGATGAATGTGAAAGTGAAAATGGAGATTGATAAAAAAATGACAAAAGTAGTTACATTTGTTTCTCACCCACACCTAAAATAATCGCTTCAGAAGATATGGATTAGATCACTGGAGTCGTATGGATTAATTTTATGTTCCCTTTATGTGCTTTTTGGAACTTGAAAATGTTGGTCACCATTCACTTTAATTGTGAGGATGTACAGAGCTGAGATATTCTTTAAAAACCTTAATTTGTGTTCAGCAGAAAAAAGAAAGCTATACACATCTGGGATAGCATGGGGATGACTAAATAATGAGAGAATTTTCATTTTAGGGTGAACTATCCCTTTAAACCACTTGTTTAAAAATACCATTATCTTTGTATGACTGTATGTAGCCTAATAAACCTAAATAAAAGTGTGGGGCTGAAGAAAATATTACACATCATGAAAATTTATTTTGACAGATGAGTCTCAGATGATATGTAACAAATATACATGGATAACTAAAGTAATTAAAGATAATGGTTAGAATCAGCAATTATTTGATCAGGTTACACAGCAAGTAAATGGAGTGCAATGACTGAGAGCGCCTGACTGATCTGTCTATGTTATCTGGCATATGTCCCATCATGCCTGCCATGTTATAAATAGTTCTCTAATTAGCCAGTCTGTGTGTGTACTGCCATGTGCCTAGATCAAACCTATTCGGATGAGACACACTGACACAATCAGAGCTTTGAATTTATCTCTGATCAGATTAAACATGCAGCCAGACCAAAGATGTCACTTGGCCTCAGAAGATACCAACCGTATCATTGTGCCAACGGTCACCTGTACAAGCCAACACAGAGTACATCAACAAGCTTTCTGATTTCATTAATAACAAAATTGTGTAACTACTGTGCTGTTCATGTCTTCAGATCAAGAAAAATCAAAGAAATATTTCACAGCAAAAGGAAAATTCTGTCATAATTGACTCATCCTTATGTTGTTCCAAACCCTTGTGACTTTTTTCTGCAGAACACAAAAGGAGATTATAGGCAGAATGTTAGCCTCAGTTACTATTCACTTTCACTGAATCTTTTTTTTCCATACAATACAAGTGAATGGTGACTGAGAATGAACATTCTGCCAAACATCTCCTTTTGTGTTCCACAGAAAAAGTCATATGGGTTTGGAACATCATAAGAAAGAAAGGAAAAAAAGGAAGACAAAATTATGTTCTCCCTTTTGGGGTGTGCTATGCCTTTAAGGAACCAAATATTTTAGAAATTATATTTTGAAAGAGAAGCCAATAGATTCTGATTCCATCTCTGGCTTCTCAGGGAATGAGCAAACAGCTTATCAATTTAACCCTCCATTAGCTGTGATCAATTTGAGAGTGCTGCTGTAGTACATGGGCAAGGGCTGCAACAACAAACATAGGGAGTGATTTTTAAGATACAAAGGCATCATCTCCGGCACAGAGAATGGTAGTCAACCTACGCAAGTTACTGGATTCCACATTAAGATTGGAGGAGGTGTTGAAGGCACCAATGGTTTTCCGCAGTAGTCTGGCTAACATGGAATCTCCCCCGATCACAATGTCTGTGTGATGAACACCTTCGGAAATAGAGGTATATTATTTTACTTCAGTTAAAGCACAAATAGTCTTGACTAAATATATTTACATCAATTTGAATCAAGAAAAAAACTTTGCTGAATTTGTGTCTGTGTTTGTTTGTGCTTACTACTAGGGATGTCATGGTTATATGGTTTCACTATAAACCGTGATTAAAAATGTCACTGTTAATTTAAGAAAAATATGAAATGTTATATATGTAGCTAAATATATAATATAAAAGAGTTTTTCGATGTAACTAAATGTGAAAATCCCTTGTGCTTGTGTGGTTATTGCAGCTGTTACTATGGTTCCACATGGTGCTTTGCCAGGTATCGAAGACTGTAGAACTTTCAATTCACTTGAAACTGGGACTACACACAAATTCCAAAATATAACAGAGGAATTAAATCTACCAGAATCATATCCACCAAAAGGCAACTTAAAATGTCTGTTTGGGAGCATCTGAATGACTAAAGGTTACTGAAGATGGTGGATGTAAACATGCAAACAAAAGTCAGGTACACATCCTACAAATGGGACATGGTGATCTACTAGTCGCCCAACAACAAACTAGTGTTTAAATTGTTTAGCTATGATGCTTTTAAAGGGGTCATGACATGAGGAATTACATTTAGCTTCATCTTTTGACATATGAGAGGCCATTTTACTATATAAAAAACATACCATAAGTTTTAGAAGACAAAAAGAGCATTTGGTGAAAACAAGCTTTCAAAAAATGACTCATTCTCTATTTCTACTGGTGAGCAGTGTGATGGCAAATAGAGAGAGCAAGTCAGTCAAGAGCAGAGAGCCAATCAGAACAGTGACCGTTTACTGTCAAGTCTTAAAGTAGAAGCAGCACCAAACGTTTCTGACAGAGGCTCAGAATGAGGGTCGAAGATTATCATGTTTTACAAATATATGACTGTTTTTTTGTGCAAAAAAAACTTTACTTATATTATAAGTCAACCTTATGGAACATATTAAAATAATAAAAAAAAGGTATGCCATGACGCTTTTAAATGGATGAATTGAGAGAAGCAACTATCAAGAATGTTCAAGTGTTCTGACAGTGCACGGTGCATTTGCGAGTAGTTACTATCAGCGTGGTAAACATTAAGAAGTTGCATCTTCATTGTCATCATACTGAAAACATGCTTTAAGCAATTTTCCCATTATTATGCATAGTCCACAGGTTTATTTGTGAATTTTTGAGGACAGATTTTTATAGAAACTGTTGCTGATTCTTTATTGTGGGGTGATTTAATAAACCTGAATAAACTGTTGCAAAAGAAAAAGCTGTTGGATGCTGTGAACTACATGTTTGTGTACCCACAATAATCTCACAGTTATGCACTTTTGAAGCAACTCCAAGCACTCTACTTACATTGAAATGCATCATTCTTCACCCGGGATGCTTAAGCGGTGTTGTGCCCTCTTGTATTTTGGAACGTCTCTAATAATATACCTCCTATTTATTAGTTGTGTATTTATCAGTTTTCCTATCTAGGGCTGCACTGCATCCATATATCCCTAAGATACTTGTCCAATAACACATTTAATTGTTATATGATATGATTTTTTATTTTTCCTCAGTGCTGTTGTATAATAAGAGAGTGTGCAAATTATCTCCTCAAAAAACACAATTTATACTTACTAGTAATGGAGTACTTGGTGAAGGTGTGTCGTCGGATGAGGTCAAAGATGTTGTAAAGGATTCCATCAACGGCAAGGAGAATACACACAAGCAGAGCCAGAGAAACAACCTGCAAGAAGCCTACAATCTGCACGAGAGACACATACTTTCAGAACCAAAATCACCATCAATGTTTAAAGGTGAAGTGTCTATCAAAAAATGGCTTGTCTGTTTTTGTATCCCAACTAGCCCGACACAGCAACACTGGCTCAAACAATTGCATGAGTTTGGGATGGAACTGTCTGTTTGTCCAAAACAATGGTAGACAAGGGTTGATCGGAAGACTTGTTTGAAAACAACCATTATTTTTGCAATTTAGTTTGGTACCACTAGAGGGAATTAAATTACACAATTCACCTTAAAGAGATAGTACAACCAAAAAATTATGCAATGAAAGTGAATGGAGACTGAGACTAGAAGTCCCTAACATGCTGACTAACACCCCTATCATCTCTTTTGATTATCTTTAACTATTAATGTAACTCTTGTAAGCTTCATTATAGATACACATACTGTACTCAACCAGCATGAACATTAGATCAACATCTGACTTGGTCTAAGTGGATTACATGCTCAAAACCTTGATAATAATGCCCTAAAATACAGTACCACAGGCATAAGCTCGCCGGAGTGAATAGATAAGTTCCAAGGGTTAATCAAACACTCTTGTTCTGCTTTCTTCAGTGGCAGCAAATTTCTTTTCCCCTGAAACAGATTTTTAAATCAGTGCAAACCCACATATGGTTCAGCAATATGGAAGTGTAAGGTTTTAACTTACAGCTCTCATTCTACTGGAATCAATCTGTCTGAAGTAGGTTGTAATGTATACATTGTCAAAGCGAATGTCTCTACAATACTGACGAACATATCCAAATGCTCTGCAAACAAAATGAAATGACAAACAAGCTATACTGAACCATTTTGAACAGTTTTATCATTATAATCATAATAAACTAAGAAAATAAGATGCCTAAAAAGAAATGAAAAGGTTTGTTAAACTAAATTAAAAACTGTTTACATATAAAAATACATTTCTACAAGGCAATTTTTGTATTTTTTGAGTTAATAGAAGTGACATACAATATATGTACATGCTACATAAATGCAAATATACACAACTGAAAAATGCTAGAGGAAAAAGTGAGAACTTACGAGGTAAATACAGTGATGAAGGTGAAGGAAAGAAGGAACTGAATCACCTCTGCTATTTTCTCAGCGATATCTGTTTTCTCCTGAAACACGCGGACGAGCTCATTAGAAAAATCCTCGAGTACGTTCACTCCAAACACTGACTGCTGCTCCAATTTCTTGGTTATTTCAAAAGAAGAAAAGTTGTGTAAAAGTTGTAAAAGATGTATTAATACAGTCGGTCAAATCATTGCTTTCTAGTCAATGGTTCCTGCTTCTCAAAACACGTTTCATGTTGTCTCAATAAGCTGAAAATGGATAGCCCGCAGAAATTAGATATGTGACAAAAAACCACAACAGGAACCCAAGTGCATTTGTTGTTGTTTGGCCCTATGGTTTGTTGCACCTGAAGTACTACATTGGTGGTGAAGTGCTCCGCAAGTCGGTTGATGGAGTAATTGAGTTTGTCAAAGGTTTGACCAAAGTTTCCCTCAACTGGGATCTTCTCTGTGCACCACGGTGACATCACTGAAAGACAAACATCACTGATTAAAAAAGTATCCTTGGAATCTTTTAACTGATTGTTGAGATAGTTAACAAAATACTGCTAGAAGCTGATTTAGAGCTCTGATCTGTTCTGAGTACTGAAGGCAACATTATATAAATCATACATCTCATGGTATCACACAGAAAGTTGAATTTCATAGGTACGCAGAGTAAGTGGTTGATAAGAGGGGCTTGAATGATGTCCATGCACTCTTCCCACTTATTGCTGAACCAATCCTGACACCGGCCAATTCCCTGCTGCACCACGTCTGTTTCACAAAACATTTAGCATATGCAAAAAAAGCACTTTGTTTTACTTTGGTTTATAATGTATGTTCATTAAACACAACAAAATCTTAAAAAGGCACCAACAACAATAACACAGTGAAATAATAACTTGCTGCTGTCTTGTCATTTACACTTACAGTCACAACGTGCCTTGGTCTTCACTACATACTCCTCCTGGGTGCTGTTGGCTGTGTGGACAGACTCCTTACCAATAGAGTCATATCCATACTGACCCATTACCTCATCACGAATTTTCTGGAACTTTCTGCTAATGTTTTGTGCCTCTTTCTCAAAGTCCTTACTGTCATGCTAAGGGGAGGGCATTAATGAGACACATTTGTGGCAATGATTTTCCTGATTCATAAATGATTCATATTGGCAGTTTACTTGTGGTAGACATATATTGTAGTTCATGAACTTAGACACTTCAGGTAAACAAACTTAGGCAATTGCTTTCCCACTGACAGCAAAGATGCCAAGAGAGTTGCACAGTGCATGTAATTATTTAGTAGCTGATATTTACTGTAAACGTAATAAACATTTCTGTCATCATTTACACAACCACATGTTGTCTTTCTCTTCCTCCCCCTCCTGTCCTTATGAGATCAAAATTACCTTTAAACATATTTAAATCTATAAATGTTTCATATCATATCATTGAAAAGTACTCAGTGTGACTGGTACGAAGGTCTCATTACCTTAACTGTTTAATACATGTGTGGAAGCGAGGGCATGGTCGAGGTTTTGTCTGCGGAGAGAGTAAGAGTTAAGGGCTTTCACCTGAGATGAATTGCTGGTAATTGCTTTTTTTTTATGTTCACAGTGAGAGACGGGGGAAACAAAAGGGGCCAGTCCCTTCCAGTGATGGGGAGAGCCGAACCTTCTCATGTGCGAGTGTGTCAGTGCAGCCAGCTTTTGAGTTGAAACTTTTTTGAGTGAAAGAAATAAACCTTACCTTTGGGTTGGATTCACCATCTCCTGCTTCCTCATTCCTTAGAACTTGTTACACTGGTGCCGAAACCCGGGAATAGAGGAAGAAGGATACACTGTCATGGAGCCGTCGCTGCTTGAGGAAGTCTTCTGGTCCCTCGTTAGTATCAACCAGGGCCAACACCAGGACCTTTTGTATCTTTGGAGAGAGCAGGAACAGCATTTTGAGGCACTCCTTCAGGCCCAGGAGGCGGCAGCCGCTGCGTCTCCGACGGCAGTGCCAAGATGGGGCCTCAAGATGATCCGGAGGCATACCTAGAACTCTTCGAGCACAACGCTGAAGCTCTGAAGTGGCTGCCGGAACAGTGGCCGGTGCATCTTCTGTCACTGCAGACCGGGGAAGCCCAGATCGTGGTGCAACAACTTCCGGTCGCCAACCTCCTGGACTACTCGGTGCTGAAAAATTCCATCTTGCAACAGGTTGGCCGCAGCCCAGAAGAACACCGCCAGCTCTTCCGCTCCTTGATGCTGAGCCCGTTTGCCTTTGCCCAGCTGCTCTGTGACGTCTGCCGGTGGTGGGTGCTGGCTAAGGAGGACAGTGATGATGATGTCATAAACCTGGTGGTGCTGGAGCAGTTTGTCTCCCTGTTGCCAAAGGGGATGGCCAAGTGGGTCCATTGCCACTGATCGGCATCGCTGTAAGAAGTAGTCCACCAGGTGGAAGACCATCTGGCAGCATATCTGGGGGCCGGCGTGTCCCACACCCTTTCTCACTCAAATGTCTCCTCCCCTGTTCTCTCTCCCCACCTCCTTCATTCCATCCTGTTCCGTTTCCCTGGAAATGGCGGAACATTCCCCCCAAGACCGGCATCACGGACATGGGGTTCCCTGTTCCAACAAACCCTGTCTCTCCCCTCTCTTCGTCCCAGGTGAAGGAATCCACTGCCACGAGTGTGGGCGGGAGACTTGGGCTGCTCTGCTGGGTGTGCGGGGAGCCAGGTCATGTCCGAGAGCAGTGCCCGGTAATGGAGGTGGGGACCTTGATCCGGATCCCTGACACCCCACAGACCACCTCCGATCGAGCAGGGACGTAGCAAATACCCTTGAGTATTGAGGGGGGTACATACCAAGCCTTGGTGGATTCAAGTTGTAATCAAACCTTCATTGGAGCCAAATAATTGGGTGAGGTGTGTGCAGGGGTATATTCATGAATATCCTATAGTGACTGTCACGGTCAAATTCAGGGGATAAAATCATAATATTGAGGCGGTGGTTAGTCCTGCTCCGCATCAGGCTGATGCTGAAGAAGGGGAGGTGTCATCCTCCCCCGCCCCTAGGTCATTGGCTTGATACATATTTCCCTGACTAATAAATTGTTAAACATCATTCTATTCTGACTTATTCAGAAATTCTTGTCTTTAGTAGATTATGTCCTTGTTGACACAAATCTAACTAACGGCTCAGCGTTGATAGAGCATAGGGCATTTCTTCTGAGACCTTAGCTTTCTGGCTAACTATTCGGCATTTTCTAAGTGTACTAGAATGTAGCGACTGAATATAACCATTATTATTTTACATTTTATTTTATCAGAAATATATTACCTCTGATTACTGTTAACATTATTCCGGCCAAGGATACATAGGAAACTATGGATACTAAATTAAAAGTACTATCTGATATGGTAGCATTGGTCGACCTATCCAGATAGTATTAGTCACTCATTTGGACTGAGGTTAGTGTTATTTTAATTAAGTGCATGCAGATATAGAGGGACTAAACATAACTATTATTTCAGAAAAAAGTATACAGAGAGCAACTTGTCTGAATAGTATTAGTCAATTACCTCTGGATAATGACCCAAAACTGGCTTGTTTGTGGAATGATCATGCATAACCTTGCTGATGTGTAGACTCTATCCAAAAGAACGAGAGCAATGTAAAAGTATAAAATTAACTAAAATAATCAAGTATCCTAATCTACATAAGATCTCAATTCATGATCAATAACAATTGGAATCGCAACCTAAATTCAAGGTCTAATATAACTGGAGTCAGATTCGGTCATAAATAAATCAAATAGTTATGATGCTACAGCCACAAGCATACGAAAAAGACGTACGCGCAGATACCTTCACCACTTCACTGGACTCTGCCATTGGGCCAGTGAGGTGGCATTTTTACACATTCATTGCATCTTTTCCATGCAACTGGAATGCAGTAAATGGTGCCTGGGGCTAACTTTTCTGCTCTCTTAAAGGAATAGTTTGCCCAAAAATGAACATTCTCTCATCATTTATTCACCCTCATGCCATCCCAGATGTGTATGAATTTCTTTCTTCTGGTGAACACAAACAAAGACTTTTAGAAGAATATCTCTGGTCTGTAGGTCCATACAATACAAGTGAATGGTGACCAACATTTTTAACTCCAAAATGACATAAAGGTACTACAAAAGTAATCCAAAAGTCTCCAGTGGTTAAATCCATGTCTTCAGAAGCAATATAATAGGTGTGTTTGAGAAACAGATCAATATTTTTTCTATCTATCTCCACTTTCACTTTTTTCTTCTTTCGTTTTTGTTGATTAAAATTTTTCCTGCATATTGCCACCTACTGTGCAGGGAGGAAATGTTATTGTAAAAACAGACTTAAATATTAATCTGTTTCTCACCCACACCTATCACAACACTTCTGAAGTTATACAGTAGATTTAACCACTGGAGTTACATGGATTACTTTTATGCTGCTTTAATATGTATTTTTGGTTCTTCAAAATATTGGTACCCATTAACTTGCATTGTGAGGACCTAGAGAGCTGAGATATTCTTCTAGAAATCTTTGTGTTCAGCAGAAGAAAGTCATATACAGTATATATCTGGGATAGCATGAGGGTGAGTAAATGAGAGAATTTTCATTTTTGGGAGAACTATCCCTTTAACATTCATATAGTTTTGAAACAACATGAGGAGGTGAGTGTATGATGACAGAATTTCCATTTTGGTGTAAACTATCCTATTAATTATGTGGATCAGAAATACTTTTTCCAGACAAAACCTTTTCTGGAAATTACACAAACACCAGTTGTGACTAACTGAACATTTGTACATACAGTACAAGTAAACTTCACAATTCTGTATGCTGTATATTGAAACTGAATGTCAGGACTCACCACTATCTCCTGCACTACTTGCACATAAGGCTCTGTCACCATTCTCCACATCACCTTGCTGTGAGCGATCTGCAGTTCAATGTTACAGCCCATGGATAAGGCCACATTCTGCACATTATGCTGGATATTTGCAATGGGGCCTGATGGGAAGAGCACTGGTAATGGGGTGGATCTATTGTAGGCTACTAGCTCTCTTTCAAAATTAGAAATCAATGTTTCTGTGCTTCGTATCGATAATGTCAGTATAAGTTTAATAAACAGATAACACATAACAAATGCATATTCAAGGGGTCATCACCAGACAGTTCTGTTTATGATTCTGTACTTGTTTCTGAGATATACCTTGGAAGAGTCCATGCACGACAAAAATCATCAGGAATGCCTGACCTTTTGAGCCAAGCATACTAGGAAACATCAAGAGGACTGAGCAGCGGAACAGTGGGGAAAACATGCCTCCAAGAATACATACGCCTGCACACACCACAAAATTTTATGCAAAAACTCCTGTAAGTTCAAATTTGCCACCTAAATCCTGTGATTTGTAACTTAAAGGAATATTCCACATTTAGTACAAGTCAAGCTCAATTGAAAGCATTTGTGGCATAATATTGATTACCACAAAAATATTCTTTGACTTGAAAATCTGGGTTACAGTGAGTCACTTACCGTGGAGGTGAATGGGGCCAATCCGTAAATTGTAAAACATTCACTATTTCAAAATGATCACAACAACACAAAACAATATGCGTGTTTACATGATTATAGACTGATAAAATCGCATACGATCCTTTTGTGTGTAAAGTTATATCCAATTAGACAACTTCGTTGCCATGGCAATGTAATGTCAACAAACCCTAAAACCATGAAATGACTGTATCAGACAGCTCAAATAATACATGAGTTTTAACAGAATTAATTTAAGTGCTTTTATAAAATTGTAAGCTTCTCATTTCTGTCTTTTAACACTCCAAAAACTGACCCCATTCACTTCTATTGTGTACTAAAAATAACACTATCGGAGTTCATTTCAACACTTTGAAAGTGTCTCATAGGGTCCACTCCGAATAGAGTTATTTTAACACTTTTGTGTTGGCACATTGACACTGTAACCAAGTTAATATTGACTCTTTGCACTGTACTCAACACTTACTAGCGTAAAATATTTTTTACACTGGTGTGGGTTGTTAAAAATGTGTGTAATTTGTTAACTCATAATAGTGTTCTCTATTTTAATACTATATGGTGTAAATTTGGTATTATACAAAAATGCCCAGGTTTCTTTCTTTCTTTTTTTCCAAACATGTGCATGACATTTAATAAGTTTAAACATTCAACAGTAATGTAGCAATATGGCATGCTCAGTAATCAGTTTCATTAGAATATGTTTTATTAAAGGGTTTAAAATAGGCTGTCCAATGCATATAACAAAAGTTGTCATTATGCACCTATTGTATATACAGCATGCATTGAAGTGTTTATCAAAGTACAGTATAGCGTATCTACACTTTTAACAATAGTACTATATTGTTAAACAATAGGAGATCATTGGACGTCATCATTGTGTAACCTAGATATTAAAAACATTTTAAGAAAAGGACAGACAAATAAAAATATATTTTTGTGATAATCAACATTATGCCACAAATGCTGTTGATTGAATGTCATTTGTCACTTGTATTGAACCTGGCATACTCCTTTAAACTAAGGTTGGCAGGATTCCTACTTACCTACAAACACATATCCAACAATAGCTCGTTGTACCGTTTTCATTGGAATATTGTGCATGAGTCCGAAAAACAATCCTTAAAAAAATAAGAGATAAGGCAAGATCATCTCCTATGTTACTTATATAATTAATGTAATATTAATTATAATTTATTTATTTTTTTGCCAGAAAAATTATTTATAAAGCAGGTTTTGCAGCACCACTTACCCACACCACTCAGAGCTCCAAACACAGCACCCATGAAACATCTGACCACAGGGAACTCTGACATTGGGCCAAACAGAAACCTCTGAACTCCAGATGGCAGAATATGCGTACACACTTGCTCCAGAGCTGCAAATCCACACACACACACACACACACACACACACACACACACACACACACACACACACACACACACACAAATCAAAATCTATATTCAGGACAGCTAATCCCACTGTAAAATATTGATATTATTGTCTCAAGTAATAAAGAAAAACCAACTTGAGTGTTTTTTATTTCTGCTGGCTTCCCCAAGAGACTGCATTGCTGGTTACTTCCTTCACCACAACAGAGAAACGCTGACGTATAAGATATCAGTTTTGAAAGATGCAAACAACGGATCGGTTGGAATGTGGTCTCATGCCATGTGATTTTTACTTTTTAAAACCACTACAGCTTTTTGCTCATCCAGCCACTTAGAATAATCACTGGAAATGGGTCTTACACCGCAACATCTCCTCTACAAATTTAAACTTTGATCCAAAATTGACAAAATGTATAATTGAAGAGAAGTTATTACCTTAACAAGATCTATTGTAAGCAGGTACGTCTATGAAACGCACTCAAACAAGATGTTTATAACACATATAAGGGCTTTACACTAACATTCGTTAAAAAAAGAAAGACGCAGCGTCCTGCATAGAGCAGCAAGCAGGCGTCTTAAGAGTTTTTAAAACGCTCCTAAGCGAGACGCTAAAATAAAAGTCAGCGAGACTTGGCGCAATGATCAAAGACGTCAATCTAATGTGTGGTTTTACACTGAATAGACAATGAGGAAAGAGCGCAGACGGACACACAACACAAACATTTTACTAAATACATTTTGACTTGACCCTCCTTTTTTTTTTTTTTTTTTTTTTTTTAAAAAAAAGCAAAAATCAGGGTTCCAGTGGGGCGCTTGCTATGGATAGAATGGAGTCAATCTGTAAACGTTAAAATACTCAATATTCAAAAGTATAACCAATTTTACAACTGATTTGCCATGACGATGTAATGTCAACAAAACCTAAACCCCTAAAATGTGTGTAAAAACGAAGATTTAAACAACTTTACAGCTCAAATAATACACAAGTTTTAATAGAAGAATCAACGTGCAGTGCTTTTATAAAAAATCTTATGCTTCTTATTTCTGCCTTTACTCTGTTCAAAAATTGGCCCCATTCACTTCCATTGTAAGTGCTTCACTGTAAACTCGATTTTTGCCTTTTTTTTTTTTTTTTGGAAGAAAAGAAGAGACGAGAAATTATTTTTTGTGGTAATCAACATTATGCAACAAAAGCTGTTCATGTATGTGGACATATGATTATCTTTATTTTATACTTTGCTTATATGATATTATACTTGAAATCAATTATAATAAGCTATGAAGTCATATTCATAAATGTACATTAATGTAATTATTTATCTATTCATGTTATCAATGTACTTGATAATACTCAAATTGTATGCAGGCATATTAAGTATTTATTTTCTTATTCAATGTTCAGTGACTATGTTTTGTTGTTCATGATACCCAAGTGCTAGAATTAGTCATGTTTATGATAAAATAAAATAAAAAAGTTATGTCTTAAGTTCAAGCAGTTTTAGACCCTGAATGTCATCTAGACCCAGGCTGAATGTTTCGCTTTCTCTGTTAGAACAAAACATTGAGATAAACAAGCTCCTGTGCAGATTTGATCATATGTTCAGACAAATGTCTTTTCAGCTCTTCTCTCCTTGCTCTCTTCAAAAACTACATCTCTGAGACCTTAGTCTATCTAGACAGACTTAATCGTTTCATTTACGTACTTAGTTCATTAGATTACACAACATAGTGTAGGGGAAATATCTTTGACCTGTTGATGTGCACAAAAAAAAACAAAAAAAAACAAAAGAGACCCATCCAGACTATTTTGAATTATTTTTGTACAAAAAAATGCACCAGATGGACATTTTTAAGACACGGTGACAAGTTATAACTCTGAAAAGGATAAGCAATTTGGTTTCATTCAGCTGGTTTGAAGCACAATGGACACACCCATCTGTGCTATTTTTAATTGTTGGTGTATGTTAACATGCACTAGGTGGACGTTTTTGACCATCTTGATATGTTTCCAGTGATGTGCATTTTAGGGCAAGACACTAGAAACTGGATGTGTGTGCACCTAGTTCACACCATGCTTTGGACTATGTATGTGCATTTTCGGCTCATATCAGCGTGGATTGCTTGTGAAACAGTCAGAAATCTATTCAAGCTTTGCAAAGGAATGGGCAGTCAAAAACACTTGCAAAAGATCGGAAAACCTTCCCAGTTCCATTCATGAAGTTCCATTCAGTTCCATTCATGAATATTTAAAATGTCATGACTGTTTGATAGTTTATGCTGACATGACACAGCGTGACACAATGGCTTGAGGCTGTCTACACTGGACGGGTCTACACAAACTTTCTAAACCATATATTTGTGTTGTAAGTAGTTGTAGCGTCAGCACATGCAGGGAAAAAATTGAACGGGACACCCGTTTTCCATCAGCGTGGCATAATGCGATGCAATGGATACTTCAAGTGTAGACATCAAAATGTATTATAAGGAGTTCTATTGCTTTTGATGCAATGCAACGCATCTTTGCAGAGAGCAAGGAGAGAAAACAGTGGCCATTTACATTTAAGTTTTAAGGAGGCACTTAGGCCAAAACTGAGCGTTTCAGACAGAGGAACACAGACAGGGTGGAAAATTATAATATTTGACTAAATTATGTCTGTTTTGGTGTAAAAAAAATAAAAATCAAGACAGTCTGCACTGCCATTTATGTTTGATTATTATGTGTAAAATACATTAACTATTATTGTTAGAACCTTCAAATTTCAAAGTAAGTTTTGGTAACAAATGTAACCGGTGAGATTTATGGGTTGAGTTGATCCTAACTGAAACTGCCATGGTTAGGGTTCTAGAGTATGAATATTTCTACAGTATAAACGCCACTGGGGCAAGCCTGAACACCCTGGATGTATTACATGTTCCACATATTTCTGTTTTAATAATTTGAAAACTGAATTTATTTTTATGTTTAGCTGCTCTAAGTAAGATTAAAGATGAGGAATGCTTACTCAATGGCAGGCTGAGCAAAAAAGTTCATCACATCTTTGACAGAATCGGTTCGGCATGTTGATGAGTTAGCCAGTTAGCCAAGCATTCTGCAAAGACGTCACAATGGGCAAACCACCCTGTGGTCATTCATTTATGTACTGATTTGAGGTTTAGGCATTTTTGGAGTCTTAACCCTTTCTATGTCAACTTTTCAGCTCGTACTCTGAAATGCACTACACTTCTTGGCGAATATTGGTGATGTGTGTAATGTCAAGCTGGGCATACCCTATCAAAAGTGCACTGGCCGTTTGATGAGGCCAGTAAAGACTGCATGGAGCTGCTCTCTGTCTTCTCTTTCCTCTGCCACCTCTAGGAAGGATTCAGGCCTCTCTGTGGGCTTGCACATGGTTAGTTTCTCTGGCATATGATCAGTACCTTGAGAGCCCTGTTATTATACACTTTACAGGAAGTCTCATGGCCATGGTGTACTAATGCTTACAGTAATTTACTGTATCCTGTTTATTTTTTGTGTCACGGTCATTTGGTTTTATTATATTTAGTATGATGTGATGTCTAACTCTGCCTTCCTTTTTAAAGTACCATTATTCATATTTTGGAGATGATGCTCTCAAAGATTCTGCAAAATATATGATCCTGTGGGAGAAGTTTGTTACTTTTAAGTACCCTTTAATGCTACAGTATGTGTGTTTGTGTGTGTAAAATGCATACTTTCCATTTCAAATTAATTGCTGTGTTACAGCTGCCACTGACATGCCTTCAAATCCAAACATGGCCTCAGGATATAGAATTTGCGTCAATTTAAGCACAGCCCTATGGAGCGTAGTTTTGTGGTTTAGTGCAGTGCTCCTCTGAATAATAAACTTATGAAGCTGCATTTTATGTTTTAAAGTAATGTTGCAACATTGAGGAAAATATTTGAAAAGGTACCAAATGTACAGATGTTTTTAAATTATTATATATATATATATATATATATATATATATATATATATATATATATATATATATATATATATGAACTTTTCCAACAGTGGGACAGCTGTTCTGCATCCTACCGTCATATATTGCTGACCACAGCAAGCTTTTTATAAGTACAGCTCTTTTGAGCTTGGCCCTATTCTACACAGTACTGAGTGCTTTACTAATATGGAGTGACTCTAAATCATGCATCTCTAACACACTATTAAAGGTAGAGTTCAGCCCAAAATTTAAAATATAACCCTCATGTCATTTGGAACACAAAGAGAGTTAGCTTGCAGAATCTGAAATATTACTGATGTAATGGTTTTCATATCTTTTGTTACCCCTAGCAACAATTGAGGCATTCGATCGAATTAAGAAAGAGTTTGAATTCAACCTTTCCACCTCCATCCACTTTGACCTGCAGCTAACCAACAGTCAGTCCATGCAGGAGGCCGCTCAAGACATCATGGAAGAGGTATCTGAGGAGCTGGGCCTCCTCTGGGAGCTCAAGGTCCTGCTGGCATACTTGGGATTATTTTTTCTTCTCTTTGTGTATCTTCAGTATGTACCTCAAACTCCACTTCAACCACAACCTGCCCTACTAAAGACACAAATTTAGCCACATTCACTGTGTCAGGTGTGCATATATATACAGCGCATTCATAAAGTATTTTAGACCCCTTAATTTTTTTTACATTTTGTGTTTCAGCCTTATGCTAAAATGCTTTATTTTATTTTTTCCACATAAATTTACCCCATAATGTCAAAACCTCATTTTGATAACTTTGCAAATGTATTAAAAAGAAAAAACTGAAACTGAAATATCACATTGACATAAGTATTCAGACCCTTTACTATGACCCTTGAAATTTAGCACAGGTGCATCCAATTTCTCTGGATCATCTTTAAGATGTTTCAACACTTTTATTGGAGTCCACCGGTGGCAAATTCAATTGATTGGACATGATTTGCGAAATGCACACACCTGTCAATATAAGGTCTCACAGCTGAAAATGCATATCAGAGCAAAAAGCAAGCCATGAGGTCAAAGCAACTGCCTGCAGAACTCAGAGTCAGGATTGTGTCAAGGCACAGATCTGGGGAAGGCTACAAAAAAAAAAAAATAGGCTGCATTGAAGGTTCCCAAGAACACAGTGGCCTCCATAAATTTTAAATGAAAGAATTTAGTAACAGCCATGACTCTTCCTAGAGCTGGCTGCCCAGCCAAACTGAGCAATTGGGGGAGAAGGGCCCAGGTAAGAGACAAGAGAGGTGACCAAGAACCCGATGGTCACTCTGGTTGAGCTCCAGAGATCTTGTGTGGAGATGGAAGAAACTTGCAGGAGGACAACCATCAATGCAACACTCCACCAATCTGGGATTCGTGGACTCTCCACAAATTTAAACTCCACAGATTTTATATTAGCAAACTATAGTTTTGGCAAGTCATTTATGACACAAGTAACTTTTCCAACAATTGTTTACATACAGATTGCTTCAATTTTAATAGACTATATCACAATTCCAGTGGGTCAGAAGTTTACATACACTTAGTTGTAAACTGTGCCTTTAAGCAGCTTGTATAATTCCAGAAAATTATTTCAAGCCTTTAGACAATTAGCCAGTTAGTTTCTGATAGGAGGTGTACTGAGAACTGGAGGTGTACCTGTGGATGTATTTTAAGGTCTACATTCATACTCAGTGCCTCTTTGCTTGACATCATGGGAAAATCAAAAGAAATCAGCCAAGACCTCAGAAAAAAATTGTGGGCCAATTTCCAAATGCCTGAAGGTACCACGTTCATCTGTACAAACAATACGTATAAAGTTTAAAGTATAAACACCATGGGACCAAACAGCCATCATACCGCTCAGGAAGGAGATGCATTCTGTCTCCATAGTTTTGTTTGAAAAGTGCAAATCAATCCCAGAAAAACAGCAAAGGACCTTGCTGGAGGAAAATAGGTAGACAAGTATCTATATCCACAGTAAAACGAGTCCTATATCAAAATTACCTGAAAAGCTGCTCAGCCAGGAAGAAGCCACTGCTCCAAAACCGCCATAAAAAAGACAGATTACAGTTTGAAAGTGCACATGGTGACAAAGATCTTACTTTTTGGAGAAATTTCCTCCAGTCTAATGAAACCATAATGTAACTGTTCAGCCATTATGACCATTGTTATGTTTGGAGGAAAAAGGGTGAGGCTTGTAAGCCGAAGAACAACATCCTAGCTGTGAAGCATGGGGCTGACAGCATCATGTTGTGGGGTGCTTTGCCTAAGGAGGGACTGGTGCACTTCACAAAATAGATGGCATAATATGGAAGGAAAATTATGTGGATATATTCATGCAAAATCTCAAGACATCAGCCAGGAAGTTAAAGTTTGGTCACAAATGAATGAAAGTTACATTTATATAGCGCTTTTCTGAAACTACACTCAAAGTGCTTTACACAGTGAACAGGAGACTCTCCTCAACCACAACCAGTGTGCAGCATCCATCTAGATAATGCAACAGCAGCCATAGTGCACCAGTATGCTCACCACACACCAGCTATTGGTGGAGAGGAGAGAGTGGAGTGTTAGAGCCTATTAATGGATGGGTATTATTAGGAGGCCATGATTAATAAGGGCCATTGGGGGGGGGTATTTGGCAAGGACACCTGGGTTACACCCCTACTCTTTTTGAGACATGTCCTGGGGTTTTTAATAATCACAGAGAGTCAGGGCCTCAGTTTAACATCTCATCCAAAGGATGGTGTATTTTTACAGTATATTGTCCCCATCACTATACTGGGACATTATGACCTTCACAGTCCACTTGATGAGCACCCCCTTCTGGACTCCCTAATACCTCTTCCAGCTGAAACTTTTGTTTTCCCAAGAGGTCTCCCATCCAGGTACTGACCAGGCTCATCCCAGCTTAGCTTCAGTTGGCAACCAGTCTTGAGCTACAGGGTGATATGGCTGCTGGAATTGGGTCTTCCAAATGGTCAAAGACCACATGCAATTTGTGGCAAAATGGCTTAAGGACAACAAAGTCAAGGTATTTGAGTGGCCATCACAAAGCCCTGACCTAAAGCCGATAGAAAAAGGAGGCCTACAAATCTGATTCAGTTACACTGGAGGAATTCCAGCAACGTATTGTGAGAAGCATGTGGAAGGCTACCCAAAAAGTTTGACCCTAGTTAAACAATTTAAAGGCAATTCTACCAAATACTAACAAAGTGTATGTAAACTTCTGACCCACTGGGAATGTGATGAAAGAAATAAAAGCTGAAATAAATAATTCTCTAAACTATTATTCTGACATTTCACATTCTTAAAATAAAGTAGATCATAACTGACCTAAGACAGGACATGTTTTCTGCATTAATAAACAGGGCCGTTCTGTACAAAAACCAATCCCTTCATAAGGATGAGTTTGAGAAAATCTACATGACAGACCAGTTTATTGAGTTGGACAGGAAGTTGGACAGGAAGATCGCTAGATGGGCCAAAGAAACAATACTCCCCTCAGCTTTAGAGAATCTCTCACCTACATCAGGCCCTGTATGTTTGTGTGTGTTTGTATGAGTCTATGATATGTGCATAGCTTACAAATAAAATCTAAACTAGTCGTGAATGTGCCGCAAATTTGCAGTACATTTGCCACTCGTTATTTTCACATGCAAATAAGCTTTTGATTTGCCGCAAATGTTTGCCAGAAGTTTGCAGCTCTTCGCCGGTAGTGGTGAACCTCTGGCAAACCTTTGGCAACAATAGACAATTTGCCACATGTTTGCCGCAAAGCTCAAAAAGCATGTGAAAATTATTGGTTTTGGCAGCAAGTTTGAGGCAAATTTGCCATGAATTCTCGGTTTTCATAAGGGTATACATGTCTGTGTTAGTAGATAGATAGTGTGGGGTGCAGGGGCCAAAGAGGAAGGAAGAAAGGAAGGAATGTTCATTGACATAGATAATTGAAATAGAGCTAAAAGAGGCTAAGTTGAAAAATGTGGAGGACACTGAACTAAGAAGGGAGAAATTAAAAAGAAGGGATGTAGAAAAGTGCACAAGGGCCAAGCTCATAAACAAACACCAGAAAACAGAATTTGTTTCACACTCAAACAGAGAGAACATGCCAAGAGGTCAAACTGTAGTAAAGCAAACTGCTGGTTTGTCCTTTGTAATAGGGGACAGCAGACAGCAGTGAAGAAACAATGCTAAATGCAAATAATAAATTGTAACAAACTGTTTTCCGAACTGCATTTTTGCGCTCTTGAAGGGGAAGGTGACGCCACTCATTCCAATTGAAAGTAAGAAAATGAATTTTTTCACGAATGGACTTTCCTCAAGACGTTTGCAAAGGGTACACTTATACAGTTATATCATGTTTATAGCATGCTCCCTTTAGAGTGCCCACATCAAGAGCTCTGTCCTTCATAGTTGAGTAACGCATTGGGATGATAACTTTGAATAGTTAAAACTGCAAAATAAATAGACTCGTCTACCGCCCCACACACAAATTATAATTTGTGTACAGAGACAAGTGCTATTTTGCAAACACATGTAGTCGTCTTGTTGTGTAGTGCCACCTTGTGGTCAACACAGCAAAATAAATTTGAACACGGGTGCTGACTGCATCAAACAGTACATTTCAGTTATGTTTCAATAAAAACTTTAATGCTCAGTTATTTGACCACCACATTGTACAGTTGGTTATTTGTTAAACCTTTTTTAATTATTTTCTAATTAACTGAAGCAGATATTGTGAAAGGCTGTGATCTATTTAAATTGTACCATATTTGAATGGACAGTATTGTACTTTGATTAATGTACCAATAAGAACGCTGTGAAATATAAACAGGGTTGGGAGGTAAGGAAATACATGTAATGGGAAATGGAATACATATTTAAAATACAAAATATAAGTAACTATATTCCACTACAGTTACAATTTGAATCATTGGTATTAGAATACAGTTACATTCCAAATTAATTTTGATTACTGAAGAGATTTCTTTGCATTTTATTGTCATTTGTTTCATTTCATATTTAGTCCTTTCAGATGGAAACATTTATACATATAAATGGTGCGATCTAAAGTGCATTTCAACAGTGGTGAAACACTTTTTTATGATGTGTTACATACGAGAAGACAGAAGTAAAGCAGAAGAAATAGAAATAAATCTTGTGTAAATTGTCAGCTTTATGCTATGCTTTTGTTCTAGTAAGACCTTTGATATTAGGGCAAAAATCATATTCTTGATGATAATTTTTGTATTGTTTTCCTATAAAAAGATCTAAAAATCCTTAAAACATGATCAATTTGATTTATCTTGTTTTAGAAACAACATTGCATCATTTATTTAGGATTTTCAGAGAATGTATTTTTAACATGTGTATTTTGTTTTGACTTTTTATAGTCTAAACAAGTGTCAAAACAGTGCTGAAGAAGTAATCCAAAGTATTTAGAATGCGTTACTGACCTTGAGTAATCTGACGGAATATGTTACAAATTACATTTTACAGCATGTATTCTGTAATCTGTAGTGATACATTTCAAAAGTAACCCTCCCAACTCTTTATCACACGGAATTTACTTTCCTAATTTTTATTTATTTATTTATTTTTTAAAGTTGTTGACCTTTTCTGCATATTGCAGCACCGTTTTGTGGTGCGTTCTGTATAATGCTCCCAATATCACCCCTAAAGTGCGTTGGCCCACCGGGAAAATGCCCGGTATGACAGATTACCAGTCCAGTAGTGCTCACTGAGCACATTATTAGTAACACCTGTATGCCTACTTATTCATGTGATTATATAATCTTGTGGCAGCAGTCCAATGCATAAAATCATGCAGGTAAGGTTCAGGAGCTTCAGTTAATGTTCACATCAACCATTAGAATGGGGAATTTTTTTTTATCTCAGTGATTTTCGACAGTGGCAGGAATTTTGGTGCTAGACAGGCTGGTTTGAGTATTTCTGTAACTGCTGATCTCCTGGGATTTTCACACACAATAGTGTCTAGAGTTTACTTAAAATGGTACCAAAAGCAAAAAACATCCAGTGAGTGTCGTGGTAAATCTTTGAAGAATCTCTCTAAGATGCAAGAAAACTCTCAGAGTCCAGGGTTCCAGATGCCAAATTTGTAGTTTATTGAATCACCAACAAACTTGAGAAGGCCATCTGTCCATTCTGAATACACATTTCAAGTTCACATTCATATACCTTTTAGTTAACTCTTCTAGACTCCTAAATCTTTCAAGTCCTCTATCTCTGACCAATAGCCTTCACCCAGTATACTCTCCACTTGCCACCATTATCTTTCTAACCTTCTCCTTTTCATTTATTGGTGGAAAGTCCCTGTCTGCTTGCTTTTTTAAAAAGGGTATATTTCTTCCTTACATGGACACATAGTTTTACAGATGTCTTAATACACCCCTGCCTTTTTATGTCTGTATAATGGTATCATAATGGTTACATTCATTCGTTTACACATAATATTAATGAATTATTTTAGAAAATACACCATATATTCCCCCATATATTTCACAGTCTCATTCTATCACCTTCACCCAGAGTGCAATCTCACAAGACAGTCCCCTCTTATCTTCCATGAATTGGTCAATGCAGGCCATTCAGTCCTTTATCCGCAACTACCATTATGGGACTGCACTCTGGAGGAAAATGACCAAACCTCTTCTTCCATATTTAGTTAGGAAGAAGTAAAAGATCCCAATCCTCTAGCTAACTTCTTTCTGGGGGGTTTTCTGAAAATAAATCAACTTCTGTATGAAGCAGGTGCATGCAGTCTTAGCCTTGCGTGATGTAGTATAAAAATGATTACACTTATATCAATAGTTATACATACTTAGTAAAGCATTAGTAGGTTCACATACGAATATGCATCCTTCGGTGCCAGAGGAACTCACAGACATTCCCGGTAGCCTGGAGCGCTATCTGGTGGTGTGTTGGAGCAGACAGCAGGTTTTTAAACCACTAGTAGAGTCTTGATCTTGCTGTTAAGCACTGAGGTGCTCGTTGATCCTTTTCTTTATTTTTTAATGTCTTATTCTCTGGCCCTCCAGTGGTACTTTCATCGTTTTTAAAGTTTATAAATGCATACTATATTTCATTCTAAATCAATTTACTCAGTTAATAGTACCTTCAGAGATGATTCAAACAACAAATGTTATTTCTAAAACATTTAAAAAGTTAATATTTTCAAAATAAACATTCTTAGCATTCCCTTTTAATTCTGGTTACATTAGCTTGTAACATTACCTTGTAACATGGATATATTCAGATATGTTCAACATTACCTTGTAACATGGATCTGCTTCAGACCCTCATCATCCCCTTTCATTATCACTACTTGAATAGACAACAAACGTCATTTTAAAAGGAATAATAACTTC
This sequence comes from Moxostoma hubbsi, assembly GCA_032164185.1. Classification (NCBI taxonomy): domain Eukaryota; kingdom Metazoa; phylum Chordata; class Actinopteri; order Cypriniformes; family Catostomidae; genus Moxostoma; species Moxostoma hubbsi. The sequence goes on along the minus strand of JAVLUX010000014.1, from coordinate 19,410,099 downwards.
AGGAAGGGGTGTATGCCAAAATAATAAACATAAAACCCTCTATCTTCCTACCTACTCTATCCAATCTAAAATACTACCTAATTTTGTTATAAAAGAAAATACAATGAATATGCTAGCTCCCTATCCAAAAACAATAGCAAAGTGGAAATAAAAAGTCAAAATAAAAGGCTCCCCTTCCCTACCACTCTTGTGTAATTCCAGGGATTTTTTTAGAATTCAACCAGCTCATCCAGTCCAGGGCATGTGGGGTATACAGTGGCCCCAATGTCAATTCCAGATGGTTTTACAGATACATTGATCATCTGTTTAGCTGCAGCATTGGCCAGCATTGATCTGAGAAAAGGCACAACACAACAAAACAACAACACAAATAATAAAAACAGCTATGGCATTACTCCCACTTTAGTAAGTCATTCTCTCCAGGATCCAAATAGTTTGTCACACCAATTTCTAACCAAGCCATTTTACTTGTAGGTTCTAGTTGGCCTGTAGGCTTTCAATGAGTCATCAATGTAATTAATGAATCTTTGCTGACTGTAGTAAATGCAATTAATCCATCCTGTATTCTTATTAACCGGTATCCATACAAATATTCTTGTAAGATACGTGAGCACACCCACATACATTTGTTGCATCTCATTTGTAGCACTAAATAACACATGGGTCCTCTGCCTCCTCCAGGCAGGTGCCAGGCAGAGCCTGGCTTTGTTCCAATTAAAAACATTAGATCATCCCTTTAGTATCTATACACAAAAATTTTCAGGGTCATTCACAGAAAGGCTATAATTCTCCCCAGAGGAGGGAAATTACCACAGGTGTTCCATATCTTAAAACTCCCTACTCATTCACTTATCACATACATTCCATTTCCTCCTGTTTCCCAAGGTCTCTCACTGTCTGTATCACATTAATGAATTTTCCCTTAACACAGAGAGGCCCTACATAGGAAACTGCAAGCTAAGCTGTTTTCCATAGTTTCAGACTGTATCAGAGTAATTCAGAGTATTAAATCAATAAAAGAATGATCAAATATATAACATATCATTCATCTCCTCATACATATCTTCGTTGGATTAATCAATTTCCTCCCAGTGCGGTATTTCTGTTGCATTGGACCATTCATATTGATCAGTGTCATCTGCTTAGTTATAGCTTGTATAAATAATTATTTGATCAATGGTAACACACAATAGAATATTATTCCCCACACAAGAATTGCTGTTTCAATCATTATTCCAATTTTAGCCAACCCTGCACCCTATTTCTTAAATAATTCCATTTATATTGTTACAAACAAACAAGACAAGCAATCTTAATCTTTAGTCGCCAACATGTTTCTTTTCCATTCTTCATTACTTTTAAAATGTACATGAGTTCAATAAAAGCATAAGTAAAAGTAATAAATCATCTTCCACTCTAAATTAATTATCATACAAACATTCCCATGTTCCCACTTCTATAAAAAGTCAAGCACTCCTTTGTCTGCAACGGTTCTCAAAACTTTACCCCCAAAACCAATCTATAAATAATCCTCTACACAGGGTATGATCCCCTGATAACACAGTGACAGAATGCTTGGTTATTAAAATGCAGTCGGGTTGAGTGGAACTTTCAATTTTTGGGCAGGTCTCTTCTAGACCTCCCTTTTGATGCTTCTGATCTAAGAGCATTCATCCACTTCCTTAAACCCCTTTCAAACCTTCTTGGGCAGGTTTCCAGGACGGTGGTGCCCTGCCTTAGGCCCCCTCCTTTTTTGCCTTTGGAGAGTTTTACCCATCATTGGGTCACTACCTCTTGCCACTGGTCTTGATACTGCTCAGTCCTCAATCCTTAATAATTTGGTATCAGTAAACAGATATTTTCTTTTTCAGGGAGTATCACCAGAGAACCGATACAGCCAATGGAACCATCTACAAATGCTTAAATATGGAGACAATTCAAAACATGGTTAAATTCAAAAAGCATTATTAAAAATGCATCAATCTATTAAACTTGTCCAAATTAAAAGTAAAAAAATAACTCATTTATAGATCACTAATTTCCATTCAGGTTGTATTTCTGCTTCTTTAGCAAACATCACAAAAGGCCATGTATCACGGTGGGGACTAACATCAAAATAAAGCTCTGTCAAGCTTCTCAGGAAGCTTAATTTAAAAACATCACCATAATTCAATAATAGTCTCTAGACAGGTTTTGAATCTACATTTCAGATGAATTTTCAACTTAATCTCTTGTCTTTAGTATAAACCCTTAACTTTAGATTGCCCTCTGAATATTGAAAATCTTTAATCACTGATGAGGAGAGCTGATTGAACATCTCCTTCGTATCACTCTAACATTATTGTCAAAGCACATAATTTTACATATAAAAATACAATCAAATCAAAATAAAATTGTAAAACAGTTCACGCTTGACATACAAATAATAGTTTTAATGGAAAACTCAAAAGACAAACACAAAGGACGACGGACATGTCCATAAGGATCTCTCTCTGCCGCACCGCCCTCTGCAATCGGCCTTTATCTCACTCGGTGGCTTGATTAGCCTAATACGGGACTGGGCGTGTTGAGTCACAACCCGGCCCCGACATCCACCGTGCCACAAACATAAAATAAAACAATTTAGAGATGTTCCTTCAAAATCTGCTCTTGTGTTTCGGTTTTAAGCAGACACTTATCAAACTTAGACCAAGAGTCATTTAACAGTTATTATACCTCTAAAATTATACTTTCACGTATTAACTATGGCAAATTGAAATAGTAGTAATAGAAATAGACACTCAATCAACTTTTTGTAGCACCCACTAACCTTTTTTTATTATTATTATGAGGGTACACCCTGGAAAATTTGGGGGAGTAACCAATCCAATAGGTAACTCTGTAACTTTTCCATAAGTTTGTAATATTTACTCTTCAAATCAATAAATCAGTGGTTAGCTGCTGGATTTAAATTTAGACCCTCAGAACAATTTAGACACAGGTATTGAACCCCATTGATGGCATTCTAGAAAATCATAAAGTGATCGTATAAGACTGAAATAAACTTTTCCAGAGAAATTTTAATCCACATTATAAATGACAAATCAGTAATGATTACCAGCAGTAATGAGTGCAGGATGATCAATCTGATAATAGCCCACGTCATTTTCAGGCTTCTTTGTCTCCAGATTTCCTCCTGCAGTATTAGTAACTTCTATAAAATAATCTTGCCCAGCCATCTGCAGTGGTGAGAAACTAGTTCCAGAATGAGTTAGTGAAACAACATACACATAATGATGACAAAAGAAACACAGAATAGACATGAAGTTATTAACATTCATATTTCAGGAAGTTATGATGTTCAATTTAATCTTAACCTTTCTCCATGGGCTTCACCTTCCCACAAGACCAATTTTTAAATGATCCAAATCATCCTTAAATTTATTTTCCTTTCATTTTAGTCTCAAAGGCAGCTTCTCAGTGTACCCATGATCAACCAAGTCCTTTTCTGTGTATACCAAAAATAAAATATCTATCTATCTGCTCTCTATCTTTTTCTAAAGTTGGGACCCTTTCTGTCTGTCTGAAGACATCAAGAGAGGCTTGTTTCCCCTTAAAGTCTGCAGAGTATCATTGCCATCCTCAATCCCTTCATCGGTCCCTAACAAAAATAAAAAATCTCTGCATATCTTTTGTTGGTTGATCAAGTTTACACCGACAACACTGCACTCACATTTAAATTGTTCTCCAGACATTTTTAAAACACAGAAAATTCTAAAACAAACAAACAATCATGGGTTCTTTCATTTAGATATCAAGACTTTCTAGTGTTTAATTGAATAATGTTAAAATAGCATTCTCTCATAAACCGGACCAGACAGAACAGACACATGAATGTGAAGTTTTCACATTTAAGGTTTACTCTCATAAGTTACAAAATATAATTTTCTTATTAGTTATTTTATCATCATATCTTTGGTCCTCTTGTGCCATTTGCTTGAATATAACAACACTTATCTTAAATAAAACCTTTGTTTAAAATCCAATTACTTATTTGACTTTAGTTTAATGCAATACACTAAACTCAAAGCTTTATTGTTTGTCCAGATAATGTGATTTCCCAAATGGAATTCAATCGCATTAAAGTGATCACTTTTTTATAATCAAAATATTACTTGTCACATTGATAAACTTTAACTCTAAGCACAGTTATACCTCTTGAATGTATAAATTCTCTGTATGAAGTAAAATCAATTTCTATGTTACACTCTAGATTAGGAGTTATGATCTGGCACATGTCCATTCAACAGCTGCTCTTTCTCAGTTTACTTAATCTTACATCAGGCTTCCTTCATGGCATGAAAAGAACAGCACAAGAATAAATATTGTCCAGTCAGCTAGGCGTTAACTTTTTGATTTCATGCACATTTTTGTTGCATTCTTTTTCCTATTGTTAGTTTATACTGTATTTTATTTATCCTTTATATATTTATATATATATATATATATATATTATCATTGGTTTTAACTTTACAACCAGAATATTTATTAAGTGTCCACTCTACCTTTGATCATCAGATCTCTTTTACCTCTTATATTGCTGGAAGGTTGAAAATAGCCTAAATAGATTTTCTTTGCTGTAAATTGCATACATACTCTTCATTAGTTACACAGCAAAGGCTCAATCTCTCTATCTGGATCACAAATGCAACATTTTTTGAAGAATGGCCAAACAACCTACAAAGCCAATATTTCTGAAAATGTTTAGACTTTTCTCTATATTAACCAAGGAAATTCCTTTGCAAAGTTTCATGAGACAGCTTTCATTCCCAACATCCATTCAATATATAAAAGACATCTTTCTTTATTAGACAACTGTTAGGAATAAACTTGGATCTTGTTGTAGTCTACAATACAATACTTCTGCCGCCAAGAATTCCTTGGTCCCCTTTCAGTACATGCCCAGTTAAATTCAGTCGGGAGTCAGTGCCTCTGAAGACTTCATGAAGGGAGGAGAAAGAATGACAACACACAGAGTGCTTCTATTCAATGTACTCAAAGTTTATTACAGCAGGCATAATATTTATATCTTTCATAGAACAAAGAACAACCAATAGAAGAGTGACAGCAAGGCCAAGGACAAGGAATTGTTGATATCGGAATGGAACAATAAAAGGCAGTCCTAGATATTTGTTACATCTATAACTGAGATATTTAGCTCACGAAAAGAGTATTTGCTCGTTGGAGCACTGGACATTCCAAAAGAGGATGAGACAAGAGAAACTAACAGCATCTACGGAAGGTCATGGACTATTTGAGTATGTGGTGTGCTTCTGTGGTTAGCTAAGCACACATACATACAGAGTTTGTTGTTTAACAACATTTACTCCATTCATCGTACCCTTTTTAGGGCTTATATTCACACTTGTCCCCTTATTTATAGGGCTCATATAACATACACTCTGTGTTCCTTTCATTGTTAAGGACTCATCATACACTTCCATACGCAATCACACTTCAGTCATACTTCCCACACTTACAGATACTCACACAAACACAGAAACTTTCACACTTTTTACAAACACAAGGCCTTTATAAACACAGAGCTCTCAAAAAACTATTACTTCTGCCCTTCCTTTCTCTTTCCTCTTTTTATCCCTCTCCCTCCTTTATTTCCATAAAAAACACTCATTATTTACAGTGGTTGATTGCTATATCTGTTATTTATTTTTATATTAAAACCCATGTACTTCCATTTTGGGTCTCTGTTCAAGACAATTTCTACATTGGTGCTAATTCTCCTTTACTCTCGCTATTAAACATATTTGATTGTAGTTAATTTGTTCATAACTTCTCTCCAGAAATGATCACTAATTCCCTGTGTTTCTATTATTAATCTTTTTAATTCTATTTATTTTCTCCTTTCAAATTCAGTAACAGCTTGCTTCCCCATTAGGATTTCTGTTTCAGGAGGAAAAAAGAGACAAGAAAAAAAAAGGCTTCTCTGTTTCTGTGCATGCTCACAGTCCCTCCCTTTACTGCTCCGTCTCTGCTCAGCCAGCCCCTCCCCTACACCTCTTCACAGCACTCATAGCGTACTGTATGAGAGAGAAATAGACAATCAACAACTGTATATCAACAATTGTGTTTATTTATCTGAATCACACCAACTATGCTTTGGATAGTGTCCAAATAAACAACAGAGTCAATATTTTGGAACACTTTTTAGTTCTTGGAATGATTTTTTCCCAACCTCTTTCATTTTTATTTTATTTTTTACATTGTTCATTTTTCTTTAACTAACCACAGAACCTAATACACATGTTTCTTTATATCATAGCACACTCAACTCATACTCACACATACAAAACAATACAGCGCAGTCAGCAAAAGCACACAACCCAGCCATCATAAACACAGCACGGTTAAAGCCAGCAGCACATATAAACAAACAATGCAGATGATTTTACACACAATTCATTACCACATGTATGCATACATATTTTAAATTCCCCATTTCTTACTTAGCCCGGGCTTTTTAAATACTTCAACCTTTATCAATCACTTGTGTAGGATTTCACACATACTCTGTCCCTTGTGGAAAACCTGTTCTCAATTTTAAACAGGAATTTCACTCATTCTCTGCCCTCTTGACCACCTGTATAGGAATTCTAGCTTACTAATCACCACCCTGGGTCACCTAAACAGGACTTCCATTCATTCCATGACAACCTTCATCACCTACATAGGAATTTGATAATCATTCACAATGTTTTTTGGAATCTGGAACCCAATTGTAGTTTCAGTCAATCAGTCAAATTAGCCTTTGTCCGGGCAAAACACCTTTAAGCAAAAATGCTTACCTCAGTTTTTGGCACCAGTGGTTTTGTGCAATCCGTGTCAGCAGACCCCTCAGCAGCTTCTCCACCCTTTCAGCCTCGATCCAACCCTGCTCGCAGCGCCGGCTATGTCGTGGAAAATCTTTCAAGAATCTCTCTAAGATGCAAGAAAACTCTCAGAGTCCAGGGTTACAGATGCCAAAGTTGTAGTTTATTGAACCACCAACAAACTTGAGAAGGCCATCTGTCCATTCTGAATACACATTTCAAGTTCACATTCATATACCTTTTAGTTATCTCTTCTAGACTCCTAAATCTTTCATGTCCTCTATCTCTGACCAATAGCCTTCAGCCAGCATCCTCTCCACTTGCCACCTTTATCTTTCTAACCTTCTCCTTTTCTCTTATCAGATTAGAAAAGTCAAATCTTAGCCTAAACCTTAAAAGCACTTAACTTCCCATGCACTAGAAGCTGTTCACTTATAAGGAATGACTCACAAGACCCCTTGTGGTTAATTCTTTATGCAGCTCCCAGGTTCGAAGACAAATCAAAGTCCCAGGAGGCAGTTGTAACAATACAATTTCTTATTTTATTTGTTACAGTCTATTAAGTTGCAACTTAATGTTAAGCAGTGCTGTTCTCTGTACTGTATTTACACATACTCAAAATATGCGTGTAATTCCAAATATGCTTGGCCACTAAAAGTTCAAATATAAATTAACCTTACTGGGTTGGGCCTGGGTAGCTCAGCGGGTATTGATGCTGACTACCACCCCTGGAGTTGCGAGTTTGAATCCAGGGTATGCTGAAGGACTCCTGACAGGTCTCCAAAACAACCAAATTGGCCCGGTTGCTACAGAGGGTAGAGTCACATGGGGTAACCTTCTCGTGGTTGTGATTAGTGGTTTTTGTGGAAAGTAGAGTGGATGAGAGCATATCTCTGCATTAAAAGGCATTGTCAACTCTACTACAAACAGGAGCATCTTCCCCCAAAATAAAAGCTTGGGTTTAACTGGACCGCATAGCAATTCTGCATACAGGTTTAGAAAATATTACACAAAAATGTTACTGTTTTATAATAATATGGTTAATATAATAATAATAATGATATGGTTATTAATAATATTAATAATAATTCAAAAATATATTTCCATACTAATTTCTTAACTTAAGTTATTTTGTAACTTTTTTTTAAAGACTCAAGTGTTAATATACTTTCTTGAACAGTGTTTCTATTGGCAGTAGAGTATGTTTGCCCATGACTTAATTTTGGTCAAAAGTAATCTTTTGTCAATATCATTTAGTATTATCCATTATCTTCTCACCTCGTTTTTTAATCATTCTTCATTTCCTTTAAGATTACACATATCATTGTTTAATTCCTTGATTTCCTGACATAGTCGTTTTTTCCCCAGTCTTGCTCTTCTGTCTCATCCTGCATTTTCGAAGAAGCTTCTTCCAAGTCTTCTTATTAACTTGCTGTAGCATTAAGAGTATTATCTTGTTACTCATAAACTGCACAATCCTTTTTTAATCTCTTGTAGAGGTCTCATTAAATTCAAACATACACCCACACTTTTCCTTTTAACACCTCTGCTAGTTTATCAATCTCACACCTTAACCACAACTTTTCTCTTCACAATGAAGATCAAATAGCTGAGATGTTATGAAATGCCAAATGTGATTAAAATTAACATGAAATGTTTAACTCTTCTCTGAAGTGGTTATTTTGAATTAGCATTATTTAAATTTTTTACACAAAAAGCATCTTGCCATCTCAAAATTATTAATGTACGTTGACCAATTTTGCCTTATTAAACTGCCCAATTTGCACACTCAAACCCTCCATTACACAAAATGTGGGAGCATTTTACCCGTAGGTGTGGGCTAAAAGGCTCCTTTGCCAACTTTAAAAAATATACATTTTCAATAAATATACAATTAATAAATAATATTTTTTAAAAAAATCTAAACTTTGATACACTTTAAGCAGAAACTGTTCCTTCAGGTGTGCCTTAAGCCCCGTTGTATACCCTTCAAAATGAAACTACAAAGATTTTACAAATGTTATAAACGTTTCTCATCATTGCATCAATCAGAATGCGGATTTTCTGGTTACATTCTCAGCTGAAGGAATGTCCGGTATGAGTCGACAATTAATGCAATTTGCTAACTGTAAAACAAACAGGCCTATTTCTATGTGCTTTAATCGGTCAATTAATAAATGCAGAAATACCAGTCAGCCACAGCCTGTCTTGCAAATTAACTCATATTCCGTACAAATACAATGTACCAACTCACAATAGCTACTACACAACATGGACATTCTCCGTGAGCGCGTGAAAAGTGGGCGTGATTGTGGCGCGAGGCAGCGCTGGTCTGGTGAGGAAATGCGTTCACTGCACTTCACCTGCTTTAGTTTCTCCACATTCGGTACGTGAAACGAGCCCAATGGCCCCACAGGTAAGATACTATTATTTATTTTTTGTATTAAAAGAGTTGATGTTATCGACTCGTTTACTTATAGCCCCCTGAAGTTGTCCACTATTCTTGTCTTTATTAGATGTAGAAATTTCCAATAGCCATAGACAAGTTCTGTAGCAAATGTACAGACTACTTTTCCTTTTCATTAATAGGTTTTTTCAAAGGCATAACATTTCTGTACCGAACTTGCTTATCTAACAGTCGTTACTTTTCCTCACACGTTTATTTTTAATTTAGTAAATGTGGCCCAATTCTCGCGCCTGTGAAACTATTCCCTGTGCGATATTAGTATTATATAAGCATTTTGATAATGGTTATTTAAAAGGACTCGGTAACCGATTAATTTTACTTTTTAAATGTTTTATTTTTTAATTTATTTATTTGATTTTCTTTTTTAGCGGCCAACGCCCATTAAGCAAATAGATTGAGTCGCGCTAAACTGTACAGAACTGGAGTTTACTTTAATAGTGGAGGTAGTAACAGGTCTCTATAGTTTCTGTTGAACAGCAAACAAAGGATTTTGTTGATACACAGGCGGATTTTAAGAAGAATGTAACAAAGCTTTAACTTTATACCTTTTGTCTGCCATTATAACTTAATATGTGGTTGAACATTGAATAGCCTACTGTTGACATTTTAGTCATATTCTAGTATAATTTAATCATATTGATATTTTAGTCACTGAACACTGTAAACATTTTAGCCATAAGACTATTATTGATAAGCATTTGTCAATCTTGTCTATCCAAAACCAATATATATATATATATATATATATATATATATATATATATATATATATATATATATATATATATATATATATATATACACACACACACACACACACACACACACACACATTTTATTGTTGTTGTCATTTTAGTGTTATTTTTCACATAAGATTGATCTTATCATGATGATCACATCAAAACTATTACTGCCTCTAAATAAGTCTCTAAAAATTAGGTAGAATGCATTCTAAAAAATTAACAGGTTTCAGTGGGATTTATGGCCTGTATGTTACAATAAAACAGCATTTCTAATAAATGTATTGAAGTGCTAAGATAGTGCTGAAAGCGTGGTAAAAATGCACATTTGAAAACTGAAATCACCTTTCAAATGTTTTATTACTTCCTGGCTATGAGAAGGATGTGCCCTTTTTTAGCTGTGTGAAATGTTGTGCAGTGCTGTGCTGTGAGTCTGAATTTGCTCCCTCTGTAGTACACAGAGCTAGAACTGGCCCTGAACGTCCTGGTCACAAACTTTCACTCAGCTTCTGGAACTCATGCTGACACTCTCACAGTCCAGGAATTCCAGGACATGCTCTCTAAAGAGCTGCCTAACATGGTGAAGGTAAGTCAGCGCTCACAATCCAATCATCACATTATTGATACTCACTAAGTACAAATGGATTCATGTAATGCATCAGAGGCCAGATGCTATTGTTGGTGTACATGATAATTACTGTGTTATGACTAAACCACTACAGTAAAATTAAGTAGGCCTATCTCAAACCTCTAATTTCTTCCCAAATTAAGGGGTACTGTATTTACAGTATATTACATTAGCAAAAGCCATCCTGTATGCTTAATCAACAACCATAGTATAGTTAGACCAAAATTACACTAAAGGCAGCCAAGAACTGCAAAAGCATTCTCTTAATTGGGATTAAGTGCAGATTTAAAAAGATATTGTAAAATTTGTCTTCCAAACAAAAGAAAAAGTCAAGGCATCAGTTGTTTATTCATTGTACTTTAGCAGGACTTTGACATGCATTATGAATAGCAGTACGAACAGCTTCCATTTGCTAAAAGAGTGAAAGTGTTTAGTCAGCTAAACACACAACAATCATGATAATATTTGACAGGTTTTACACACCTTGTGTTCTTTTCCAGACATCAGGGGACCAGGAAGGGCTAAACAAACTCATGAAGAACATGGGAATGGAAGAGGGGGAGGGGGAGGGGGTCACGTTCAAGGATTTTTGGCAGCTGGTGGATTCCCTGGCCAATACTCAATGTGGGCTGCAGAGCAAAGAGAAGCAGGTGAAATGTGTAAAATGTATTCTGCTCTGAGACAGGCCCAGGCAAGTGCTTGTCATGCCCCCTGAGCAAACAAAACCAATCTACATTGCATATGTGTCCATCACATCCAGTCAGTCACTCCTTTTTCCCATCCCTCTGTAATATTGTACTGTACATATCACTCTGCTTGTCTTGGGTATAGTCACTGAGGTCTTACAGTATCATAATTAACTGTTGTCATGGAGCTCCTTAAGCAAATACTCAACAAGACCTTACGACATGCTAGACTGCAAGTAATCTCTACCATCATTGTAACCTGAGCCACACCTACCTGGCTTGATATTGTACAATTGATTTACCTATCTGTTTTGATGCTGCAGGTTTTTGTATTATTGTATGTCACTCTAGACCTAGCCAATATTTTGTACTTTCTTTTATACATAAGTAAAAAATAGGAGAACACTTGTTTGAATATGTGTTTGATGGTACAACTGTGATGATTCTTGTATAAAAATGGGCCACATACAGTACTGTGCAAAAGTTTTGTGCACATTATATGTTTTACAAAAGCATTTGTCTTAAGATTGTTTTAAGGTTATTTATGTCTTCAGCTTTAGTGTGTTAATGGGAAAAGTACATTTTAGACTCCCAAATATTCCTTTTGCAAATTGAATAGAATAGAAGAACAGGGAGCCCTGCAATTGATGGCATGGCCCCAACTAAACATTGAGCCTGTCTGGGATTACATGAAGAGACAGAAGCAACTGAGAAAACCTAAACAGAACTGTGGTGAATTTTCCAAGAATTGTGGAACTTCCTATCTGCCAATAACCAAGAAAAACGGTGTCCTGGTGTACCTAAGGGAATTGGTGGTGCTTTGAAGGCAAATGTGTTCACCAAAAACAATTGTTTCAAAAAAATTAATTCAAAACTAATTCAAACTATCTATGGCATTATTTTTTAAGACATACTCACTATGCAAAAGTTTTCACAGAGCCTAAATCTTTTGCATAGTACTGTATTTGTTGATGTTTGCTTATTTTCTTGAATCAGAAATGAGATGTGATTAAAATATTGTTGGCAGAAAAAGAGTTATGACGCCACATATTCTGTACTGTATTTGGCTTTATTGTAACACAATGTGATTATTTTTGCTGACACTAATAAATATGTTGCAAAGGTTTTATCAGTCGCATTGATCTGTAAAGTTAAGACAATATTGGTGATAGGTCTAATGTAGATACTCCCCTGTCTTTATTGGCCTATATTTATAATAAAATTGTAAAAAACAAAAAAAACTTTTAAGTTGTCTGAACATAAAAGGGAAAGTTTTTTAAACAGAACAGAACATTTACAAATCAAAACATGTTAAATGAGCGCAATGTCTTTGTAAACGTAACTTACTTAGTTCAATCAAATTAATTTAACTTAATTTCAAACTGAATATAGAAATTTACTTATATTATCATTTAATATTATTGATAGCCATAGAAGTAGTTTGGGTTATCCTATTGTCAGAGGCCAAATAAACTGCCATTTAATGGCAATGGCCAGATGATGATCAGAGACCAATGTCTCTATCAAGGAGACAATTTACAGCACACAAATCACAATGATTGTGACAATCATCTCATTGTTGAGCAACAAGATGAGCTTGGAATTATTGCTACATGACAAATAACTGAAAGTGACAACAAACACATCAACCAATAGCATAAATCAAAGCAACAAACAGTAAAATATTTTTTTGCCTAATTTATTAATGAATCCACAGACCACAATTCGAGAGAGAGAGAGAGAGAGAGAGAGAAAGAGAGACACATTCGGCCGTGCAAGTGTGCGTGCTTCCGGGTCACGCCTCCTCCTTGCCCATCCTTTACCTGTTACAGTGTCATACAGAGATTAAAGAGTTTACCAAGTCCCTCTGAAACAAAGATTGTGATGCCTGTGAACTGGATTTTTCTGCTTCTAGCAGATATAGCAGTGGAAGTGGGATGCGGTGGCTTTCTCCTGTTCAAGTATGAGAGTCAGTGAGAGGGAAGATGGACATTTAAAACAAAATTAAAAACATAAAATTATTAAGATTTTTTAAACAATTCTTTATAATATGGTCCCCCTTTAAGATGGTTGTGCTATATATCTCTTCATGAATTTTCAGAAATTCCCAAAATAAAGAGCCAACACGACATAAATCAACCAAGTTCCACCCTGTGTGCTAAGATTACTAAGGCTCCTAAGATTTACTGTTGTGCTTGAAGGAATGTGTCCTTTTGTAAAACTAAAAGCATACTTAATAAAAAGGGTTTAGTAATACTTTTTTTTTTCCAGACAATGTGTTGCGTTGCAGTGACTTGGAAAATATTTATGGAGGACAATTTATGTGGTGAGGTGGAATCGGTTAGTCATGCCATCCAAACTGAGCAGCAGGACTTTGACCAGGTTGTGCAGCAAGATGAGAGATAAGACTGGCATCAGGCTGAGCAACAGTACTGGCAGCAGCACTGGAGGCAGAGCAACAGTGGTTTTTATAAAAAATGACAGTACTTTGGGTGACACTGTGTGTATTGGGATGAGTGACAGGAACGGGCACATTGACCTGGTAGTATAAAATGTTGCAGGGGCAGTGGTGTATGTGGCAGGGTAACAGGATGGAGGTAACACATAGATGTGAGAGATTTTGTAGTAAAACAATTTTCTTAGTCTTTCCTTAATATAAAGGGCACATACACTGAAGCTACAGAGTCCAAAATAAATAAAACAACAAAAGCAATTAATTGTGCAACCAAAATTCCAATAATAACTAGAAAAATTAAGTTTTGGTGCATTACGTTGGACTTTCAATTTTAAACACGTCTGACAGGGACTCTTATTTTGAAATGACAGAGACTTGGCTAACTTGCATGGCTCTACATGCAAGTACTTACCAAATTACGATTTTCACAGCCTTTGTACACACCAGATTAAGAGTTTATATGTATATGTTTCACCAGATTAAGTTTACTGATGAGGAATAACAAATGAGGAAAAAAAGAAACTATCGGCATAGATTTTTTTGCAGATAACCAATAGTTCCAAAAAAGCAACCTTCGACACCGATTAATAAGTAAAACCGATATATCGGTCTTCCTCTAGTTTATAGTAGCTAAGCTACTGGAGTGGCATGAGGGACTGAGGATCTATGTGATCAATGTTTACTTTTGGAAATGCTGTTCCATTAACATCTGCCCAGCCAATGCTTTTCCAATCCACTTTTGTAGCTGTATGTGGTACACGAAAATCAGGGCTGCATTTCCCAAAAGCATCACAAGCTTATGTTGATCTGCCACCATTGGTTTCTACAATCCACTCAGGCTTTCGATGCTTTTGGGAATCATAGCCCTGGGTATTTTTTCCCCAACCTGCATGGCATTAGTTATTCCCCATTCAAGTTCTCTCTCTCTCTCTCTCTCTCTCTTTGCATGTTGGGATTGCTGGGTGTGTGAGTGTTTTACGGGTGAGAAGAGTGTTTTTTCTCTTTCTTTTTTGGGGGGTTTGTTTGTTTGTTAGTTTTTATTGACCTTGTGGTAGGGTGTAGGGACGGAAGCTCACCCAAGTGAGTGGAATTCTTCTCTTTCACTCTGTCATGGAGTCAGGTGTGTGCCTGATGCCAGTTCGTCTGTGGAAGATGTGCTCGTGGCTGTAGGTGAACAGAGTGGCTTTGAGAATATAGTCTTGGCCTCAAGAATGAACAAGGCTGTCATGATCTTTTTGAAGGAGCACAGTTTGGTTAGTCGGCTGATTGAGAGTGGAGTGTGGGTAAGTGGTGTTTTTTTCTGTTATTTCATCACTTGTCTAACTCTCAACGAAGGTTACTATTTACAATGTCCTGTTGTTTATATCTAACAGTGCTATTGAACGTGAATTGATGAGATTTGGAAAACTTGCTAGCGGAATAAAAATTATTCCACTAGGTTCCAAACTCAAGCATTAAAGCACGTGTTCTAGAGGATCTAATTGGATTGATACAGCCTGTGCTTTGATGCAAAAATTGACATTTTCAAATATGACAAGCAGTTGTTTTTAATAAGGCTGACAGACCTGGATTTGAGTGGCACTTTGTCTTTCTATCAGTCAGTTTTAAAAGCATGGAGATCCATTTTTAAACTGGAGAGAGATTCTTTTCAAATCTTGGAGACTGTATAAAACTTTAACCACTTTCAGTAATCCCCTGATAGAAGCTAAGGTGTTAAGCCTTAAGAGCTTAAGAACTCTAATGACAAAGCGTTGTTGTACTAAAATATCAGATCTGAGAGCCAGTAAAATATGTTGCCTGACAGGCACCAAGTCTGTCAGGTTCATGAAGATGGTACTTAAGGAAATGTTTTAATTTTTACCCTTGGTCCTTAGACAAGTTTCTGAGGCCAACAAGATACCTCCGCTGGAAGAGGAAGGCTATAATTTATATTAATATATATACACACACACAGTAGTTGTAGTGAGGAGAATATATTTGACAGTCCAGTGTGAGATAATAAATTAATAATTGCAGTGCTAATTATTGATCATGAGAGATCAAGTGTTCAAAAGTCTGATTGCTTGGGGGAAGAAGCTGGGAAGTGAGAGCAGCCCATGACTCGGGTGGCTGGAGTCTCTGATGATCCTCCAAGCTTTTTTCACACACCGCCTGTTATAGATGTCCTGGAGGGAGGGAAGCTCACCTCCGATGATGTTTCTGGCAGTTCGCACCACCCTTTGCAGGGCTTAGCGGTTGTGGGCGGTGATATTGCCATACCAGGCGATGATGCAGCCAGTCAGGATGCTCTCTACAGTACTGGTGTACAACAGTGTGAGGATGTGGTGGTTCATTCCAAACTTCCTCAGCCGTCTCAGAAAGAAGAGGCGCTGGTGAGCCTTCTTCACAATGGCCTCAGTGTGGACGGACCATGTGAGTTCATCAGTAATGTGGACACAGAGGAACTTGAAGCTGCTGACTCTCTCTACCGGTGCTCCATTAATGGTGATGGGGCTGTGTTCTCTGTCTTTCTTCCTGAAGTCCACTACAAGCTCCATGGTTTTATTGACGTTGAGGGAGATGTTGTGCTCCTGACACCAGCGTGTCAGAGTGTGCACCTCCTCTTTGTAGGCTGTTTCATCATTGTCAGTGATCAGACCTACTACCGTCGTATCATCAGCAAACTTAATGATGGCACTGGAGCTATGTGTTGCCACACAGTCATGTGTGTAAAGGGAATACAGGAGTGGGCTGAGAACACAGCCCTGTGGGTCTTCAGTGTTGAGGGTCAGTGATGAAGAGATGTTGCTGCCCATTCTAACCACCTGACGTCTGCCTGACAGGAAGACCAGGATCCAGCTGCACAGCAAGCTATTTAAGCCCGGAGTTTCACATCAAGCTTGGAGGGCACTATGATGTTGAATGCTGAGCTGTAGTCTACAAACAGCATTCTCACATATGTGTTCCTTTTTTCCAGATGGGAGAGAGCAGTGTGTATTGTAGATGCAATTTGATCATCGGTGGAGTGGTTGTTGCGGTAGGCAAACTGCAATGGGTCCAAAGAGGTGGGCAGAACAGAGCAGATGTAATCTCTGATTAGCCTCTCAAAGCATTTGCTGGTGCTTGAGGTCAGAGCAACAGGACACCAGTCAATTTAAGCAAGTGATTTTGGCGTGCTTCGAGACAGGCACAATGGTTGATGTTTTGAAGCATGTGGGGACTACAGACAGGGAGATGGACAGGTTGAAAATGTCAGTAAAAACACCAGCCAGTTGGTTTGCGCATGCTCTGATGATGCGGCCCGGAATGCCGTCTGGACCCGCGGCTTTACGGATGTTCACCCGTCTTTACAGATGTTCACATGGATATTCCAGATCAGG
Organism: Moxostoma hubbsi; assembly: GCA_032164185.1. Taxonomy (NCBI): domain Eukaryota; kingdom Metazoa; phylum Chordata; class Actinopteri; order Cypriniformes; family Catostomidae; genus Moxostoma; species Moxostoma hubbsi. Next base: position 19,392,898 of record JAVLUX010000014.1, on the reverse strand, counting down.
AGAGCAGAAAGACTTGATAAAATGTACGTTCTTCTGATCACACCATGATTTGTTGATCATAAAACATACACCACCACCTCTGCTTTTACCTGAGAGGTCTTTCACTCTGTCCGCTTGGTGCATGGAGAACCCCGCGGGTTCGATGGCCAAGTCTGGAATCTCCGCAGCCAGCCAGGTTTCTGTAAGACAGATAACACAGCAATCTCTCGTCTCTTATTGGAAGGAGATCCGCGCTCTCAGCTCGCAGAGCTTGTTGTCCAGAGACTGAACATTTGCCAGTAGTATATTGGGTAGCGGGGGTCGATTTGCACGACATCTTACTCTAATGAGAACGCCGGCTCTTTTTCCCCCTTTTCCTTTTGCGTTTCCGTGGCCAGGCAATGTAATTTTAGAAAATAAAACACCAAAAACAGTCAACCACTTTCACGTTAGGAAACATTTGTCCGTCCATCTGCTGACACACAGGAGAAGAAATAAATCACTGTGGTGTCCATGAAGAAGGATGTTTGTTGGAACCCCAAAGGGAGCAGAAAAAAATTATCCACCCACTGTGAAGGTTGTCGTGGAAAATCTTTGAAGAATCTCTCTAAGATGCAAGAAAACTCTCAGAGTCCTGGGTTCCAGATGTCAAATTTGTAGTTTACTGAAACACCAACAAACTTGAGAAAGGTCAGCTGTCCGTTCTGAATATACCATCCCATATTCCTAGTTATATACATCTTGTTATCTTTCTGTCCAGTATCTCTGACCAATGGGCCCACTGCCCGTGTCCCTCCACCTTCCACCATTATCTTTTAGATCCTCTTCTCTTTAACTATTGGTGGAAAATCCCTCGCTTGTCTATTTTTTTAAAAAGAATGTACATTTGACATTACTGGGGATGTGCAAAACTACCAAGTCAATATATTGATTAACTTGTCCATATATTGATTAACTAGTCTTCATAGAATCCATAGAATGAACCCATGTCACTGTTTGAGTAAGGAACATGTTGCTTTAAAGCTGTTTGTATTAGGGGCCATAGCCCTCACTCATAACATACCTTTGCCCTCCATTACCTTTACTCATACATTGCAATGTAACATCATATTGGTCATATTCATTTGTCTATACTCAATATTATTTGATTAATAAAAGAAAATACATAATATATTTCAGGAAATACACCATATGATGTGCAGATCTGATGACGAACTGAAGATGGCATCCAGAGTAAGCCGACCCTGAAGGAGAAAACTGTGATCAGATTTAGAGCTGTGCTCCGCTTTAAACACGCGCGCGAATGGGGCGGAGCACAAATCTTTATCTGCCAATTATAATTGGCATTATTCTAAATAAAAGAGCTTCAGAGATTCGTTGTCGAAGTGACCGACTTGAAAGGGGACTTCCCAATTTAAACATTTTACTTTGATTTCAAATTACTAAGTTACTTGTATTAATATGTCTCATTCCTTTTATCAGAACTTAGTCGGATCATGTATTTGTGTCTGATGGTTTCTTCATGCATCAATAATTTGTAAAACATTTTAATGTTGCATGTGCTTATATCCTCTGCACTTTTAGTTTTCATTTAGATTATTTGCTTTGTTTTTTTTTCTTCTTCTATGTCATCCCAGCGGTACCTACAGAAATAAATAGCTATAACAAAGACCAAAACGCACCTAATGAACACGAAAAGTGGCTCTCTATTCCAGTCCTGGGGAGCCACAGAGAAGCACTGCACATTTTAATGGCTCCAATATTTAACGCATCCAATTCAGATCATGCAGTCACTACTAACATAATGATGAGTTGAATTAGGTGTGTTAAATAAAAGGGAGACATAAAATATGTCATAACATAAAAAAGTTGTAAAGACTTCCGATTTAAATAAAATAGATTTCAGAAATAATCCCAATTTTAATTATAAAATAAAAATAACACATTTTGTGACCTGAAGCGCTTACATATTCCACTTACATATTCCAGTGATAGGCCTATCCACCTTCTGCGTCACTGGATGTGTGTTTCTCACGGTCATCTCAGTTTTTATTTATGTGGAAAAGGACACGCCCCCGATAGAAGAAGCTAATGAATATTCCAGGATGTCCCGCCCAGCGCAACAGAAAATACCAACGGCTCACCGTTAGATCAACTCTGCATAAGCGAATCGCGTCTAGTTTACTCTGAAGTGTCCCAAATAAGAAATATTTTGTGTGCTATTACACATATTTTCAAGAAACAAATGTTTAACCTTTACCAAGCAGGGCGTCCAACGTCGCCTCATCGGGATTTACCAAAAAGTGTTTGCGGAGAGTGCGCTGTTTGTAAAACACGCCTAAACTCTTCTTCAGACCCAAAACTACTGCCCTGCCTGCATACAGTTTGTAAAGCTTGCATTACGAAGACCTACACCGATGAATGCACACACGGTGAGAACTTTTTTGCATTATTGACAGTTTGGTTGATAATAATTTGAGCATTATAGTCGCTAAAATTCAGCAACCTATGATAAACTGCGATATGAGTCGCAAACATGTATAGCTCTCTATGTGTTTGGAGAAGGGTTACGTTTTTCTAATACATTTTGAAGTGAATGTGTGCCTTTGAGAAATAAGAATGTGGAGCTGCTCAATATGTTTCCTTTATTTCACTATCTACTCACTTTGGTGTGACAAACATATTGTCATAAAAACTGTAAGAAGCCTATTATTATGTGAATAATAAATCACAATAAAGCTAATGTATTGCATGCTTAATGTATATTGAGGCTTTTGTTTCTTTCTTCTTCGAGAATGTCCATTGTGTGAGCAGTCCTTCCGTTTGTTTGAGGTCACGGAATGCGTCATTTTTGAAGATTTGTCTCACAATAACGAGCCTCTCAAGGTAAGAGCTCAGAAACTGACGGTAAGTTCAAATAGTTGACTTACATTTTTAGTTTGTTCACCAAAAATGAAAATTCAAATTTTCTCACCCTCATGCCATCTAAGATGTGTATGACTTTCTTTCTTCAACATCTATCATACTCCAGTGTCTTCTGTGTCTTCTGAAGCAATCCAATCGATTTGGGGTGAGACCAGACCAAAATGTAAATCCTCTTTTACTTTACGTCATTGCAGTCTCTAGGCATGATCATGATTTCAAGGTCGATTACACGTTCTAGTGTTTAACGGACGCACATAGAGCTAGATGACGCTGTAGGAAGTGTAATCGAGCTTGAAATAATGAACGCCAAGGAGACTGCTGTCATGATGTACAGTGAAAAATGAGTTACATTTTGGTCTGTTATCTCCAAAAACCAACTAGATCACTTCATAAGACATTGATTAAACCACTGGAGTCCTATGGATTACTTTTATATTGACTTTGTCTCCTTTTTTGAAGCTTCAAATGCCTGATCATCATTCACTTGCATTGTATGGACCTACAGAGTTGAGATATTCTTCTAAAAATCTTTTTGTTCTTTAGAAGAAAGTCATACACATCAAGGATAGCATGGGGATGAGTACACAATGAATGACGTTTCATTTTTGGGTGAACTATCCCTATAGATTGATGCTAGAAAGATACTGAAACTTTGAAATGTGATGCCCCTGAAATGTGAATATATAGTCAATATGAAACTTCGCTTGCAACCCATTTTAGTTGTGTAATTAGACGTTTTTCAGAATGAACAAGGCTCCAGACTAAAATCCAACTAAAATTGTCGCAAATGCAACCAAAAATAATTTATTGCGACTATCCTTTAAAATCTAGTAGCCATTGGCAACAGTCAGGTTTTGTGCATCATCTTGTGAGTTATAGAAAACATATATAGAGCGCGCACCATCAGTGTGTCTCGTGCTGTTTTTCACTCAGTCTGTTGTGATGACGAACTTGCTGCACCGCACCGAGAGTCGTGACCAAATGATTCTTTTGAACTGGATCACTGGAACTTGACTCACCCAAAAAGAACTGAGGGTTTGAACTCAGGAGCTCAGGTTAGCAGTTTTAATCTGATTAACTTTCTCAGCGAATCAGCCGTCAGTGAACTCACAACTGGGAGTGCAGACATTTCAAAATAAGAGTCCCATGTGTATTTCGGGCTTCTTTACAATTAAAAGTCCCGTATTGTGTACCACTTTCTCTTGGTAATTATTGATTGGGATTGGAGTAGTACAATTATCTGCATCGGGGATTTCATTCAATATGCACTCTTGTAGTCTCTGTGTCTGGGCCATCTGGTAACAGTAAAAGACTAAGGCAATATTGTAAAACAATTTATATGCTGTGTATATATATATATATATATATATATATATATATATATATATATATATATAGATCGATATGAGATCAAGCTTTTTACACTTAGGAAAATTGAGGGACTATTATATGCATACTTTATGTAATTATCTGCAATGTAGTTTGTGAAGAGAAGTACTTAATAAAAAAATATTTTATCTCTTATATTTGTATAAATTATGAAAGGGGTGTGAACATTTATGAGACAAAAGGGAATGCAAACTTATCTTCTCTACTATGTACTGTTTATTAAACCTCAGATTAATGGGCTATCAGCAGTCTTTTCTTCTGCTTTATATCTTGTTACTGAACAGCAATTCTATGATTTGTCAACTAAAAACAGCCATTTGGCTCCTTAATGTTTCAGTTTATGGCCTTAGTCATTTTTTTTAGTCTGGAGCCCTGTTGAAACGGCACATTCAATCATGCGTTGGAATATGCCTACATCCCTACTGGGGATGTGCAAAACTACCAATTTTTATAATAGACCAGTCGGAACCATACAAATATTATTTGACTCTGTTATGTTCACATGACCCCGATCAGATGCGTTGAGAGGGATATACGGACACTAAGCACAGCACTTCACCATGATTACTAGAGGATATTAAAGAAATGAATAGACTAAATCGCTTACATTTTATTGCACAAAATTATCAAAGTTGTTAATTAATATTTCATAGACAGTGGGTCTTATTCACTAATAGTTGCGTGGATTTTGTGTACTTGTATGCACAGGAAAATTTATCATGAAAAAGTTTTGCAACAGATGCGTATTCATTTGTTCTTACCCTTGTTCTAATGTTAATGATTATGATTATCTAATTTGAGTTTTTAAAGGCAACCTGAAGCTTCAAGAGAGCAAATATATCTTTGTTGTTGTTCATATTTTTCTTTAATTCTTTATACATTTACTCATTGCTTTAAATTCAGTTTCTATAAAAATGTTCTTACTACTATCCTTTTAATATTGTTTCATGCTTTTGCTATGCATAATTATTTCTGTTTAATCTTATGTTATACTGTATTGTCTGCATGTTGGAGTTGGGGAATTGTCTCCATTTCAAGGTCTTCACGTCACAGGACTATGTTGTGAAGCAGTCATTTCTATTGCCTTTGTTTGGTATAGTAACACTTGTTGAATTTGTACTGGTCAGACAAAATCAGATTGAGCATTGAGAAACCCAAAACTAAGATTATTTAATAAACTCTGTGCATTTTTACCATTACTTTGTCTCATTGCGTCTGCTGTATTCCCCTGCTGACTCTGCATCAGGGTCAGGGTGGAAAACATTAATTCGTCAGAATGGCAAGCGCTGCCGGTACTGTGACACAAACTGCACACTTCGAGCACTGCAATAAGGTAATGAATCTCCCCGTGCTTTGCGATGATGTGCAGTACACAACATGCTAAAACCATCTGACAAACCCTTTTCTGGCTGTATAGGAGTATTCCACCAGCTGCACCCAAGCACATCCAACGGATTAGAGTATGTCGTTTGTGCACTATATCACTTAGCATGCATAGACAGAACCAGAACCCAGCTCAAGCACAACATTTTTGTTACTTTGAGGCTGTATACAATAAGACTATTTTATAAGTGTAACAGTCTTTGTCTCTTTTTTGGTAAAGTGTGAGCATCAAGGTAACTTAAAGAGTGTCACACACAAAAATGTAAATAATTATCTATGAAAGTACACACACCACCGTTCTACAGTTACACCATGAACCTACTGTAACAGGGTAACGTGGGCAAGGAGGAGGCGGGAACCGGCCAACGGTCAACGTAAGTTTTAATGTCATAAATGAACTTAAATCAAATTAAACACAAGTTTAAGTGCCGGTTCCTGCCGCCTCTTTGCCCATCTCTTACCCATTACATTTGCAAACTCAAAACCTTTGTAAGTTGTGTGTATTGTGACTTAATTCTCAACTTTGGACTGCCAATGCATCACGCATCAAGTGATACATGTGCCTTGTCCTACCACCTCTATACCTAAAGGACGTCCTTTATTAAAGGTCGGGAAGTAAGTTCCTCATCAAATAAAGTACTCACTCTGACAGTATATGAATTAGGATGCAGTAAATTTGAAAACATGTGGAGTAGGACTTGATTTGTCTATCGTGCAAACGGGTATTTCATACCAGAATGGACCCAGACATAAATGCAAGTTTATTAAAAAAACTTCTTCAATTGCTTTTTTGACTGTTTATCATTATCCAATAGCTTGTTCAGCCTAAGTAATATCAGTGGAAAAAGAAAGTCATTTCAGATGAAGATTATTGATTTCATGCTATTAAAACTATTAATTAATCTATGCAGTGTTCTGGGTGTGAAGAGAATGAGGTTGGCGCATGGTGTGTTCAGTGCGAGGAGGCTCTGTGTTTGGACTGTGTGTCTGCCCATCGTAGGGTAAAGGTGACCCGCGACCATGAAGTCATACCCAAAAAACCACCCACAGGTTAGACTTGCTGTCTCTGCACACTGTCTTCTCAATATTTCAGGACAAAAATCCCTGTGGCATAGTTCATAAGATTTGAATGTGTGCTCTATCAGGTGTCTTTTGATTCTCTTGTTCAGGTTGGATGCAGAGAAGACGCTGTCCCTTGCACAAACAGGAGAGCTTGAAATTCTTCTGTCTTGTCTGTGATGAGCTTACCTGTAGAGACTGTCAGCTGATCACCCATAGAGGTCACAGGTATAACCAGCCATTGGATCGATACCCTCTCAAAACAGTGCATGTGAATATTAGAAGTTGCATCAGTTATACAGATAGATCATTCCATCTTTGTAACAGTCTTTTCATTATGGGGAAGAAGGGAAGGTTTTTGCATTATAAGAAATGATTCCCACCAATTTGCTTAAGTCTTTCAGGTAATTACCATCATTTTCCCACATTTTTGCATTCCTCCACAACATATCCTTATCAGAGTCTGTTTGTCCATTTGCTTGTCAGTTTTATGCAGGAGGAGGAAGCTGTGAGATCGCAGAGACAACAACTGCGAAGTTTACTGGCGTCCATCAAACAGCGCAAAGAGACAGTCAACACCAGCCTGCAGCTCCTAGAGACAAGGTAAGTGAATGGAGCCCAGAGGGCCTGCTGAAGCATGTAGACAGATTTCAATGTTATCTTATCATGGTAACTGTTATCTAAATCAACTCAAAGAACATCTGTCGAAGAAACGGTCTGCCAAGTACAAACTTGAGTCTTTACAAGGCAACATTTCAAAATGGACCAAAATTCGGTTTTATTAAAAGTCTTATGTAAACAATCTGTCCCCTCATTGATCAGAATGTTTGTGTGCTGTTCTGGGATTTAGCTTATACATCGATATACCAGTTAAAATGTTATACATGTAAAAGTAATTGTCAAATTTGAGTATTGTTTATCACATTTATTCAAAACTTCCCCACAATGCTACAGAATGCACATTCCAGTCATAGGTTGCACTGCAAATAAACATTACCCATCACTCGGATGGATATTAGTTGTAAGATTTACGTCATGGTAATTTTAGCCATCATTAGTTGCTTTTATATTATTTATGCTTTGAAAACTAAAGGCCCTGATATACTTCTGCAGAAGTTCTTCAGCATTCTTTGTTCAGGGGTAAAAATAAGTTCTAAACAGCTGAGCAACAGACATTTAGACACCCACCTGCACTGTGGGTATGCGTTTAGAAGAGCATTTAAATATTAGGACGTTACATGTAAAACCTTAACTAATGTGACATTAAAATGTGTTATCAGTGACTTTATGCTTCATTCTAGGAGTAGAATTCACACTAAATAAGTAAAAGATGATGATTTAAATAAATATGCAGTCGAATTTTTTAAATTGGTCTTGTTTAGAATCTGAATTCATGACGCTAATGCGCTATATGTGCTAATTACACTGTTATTTTTTTACACTGCAGATGGCACACGAGTGAATGGGCACTTGAGAGTATTTGAGTATATTTGAATTATTTTCTATACTAATTAAACAAAACAAAAAAAAAATCACATGACATGGTCTTGTGTTCAAATTGAATGCTGACTGAAATACATAAACAAAGTAGTAGGTAGAGCTTCAGGTCACATTTACCGATGATGTGGACCAATGGCAGTAAGTAGTTATTAAGCAGCCGGTTAGAAGTTTACCTAAAAGTTTGCCCAGTGGGGACAATAAGTCAGTCCTCATGAAGAAAACAGCTTATAAATAATACTAAATTATGTTTATTGGAAATGTAGAAATGCTGAAAGTTTTCTGTGAGGGTTATGTTTAGGGGTTAGGGCAGTGGTTCTCAAAGTGTGGGGCGCGCCCCACTGGTGGGGAATAGAGACGTGACAGGTGGGGCGTGCCAAACGGGGGGAAATTTTCCTTTTTATGCCTTTCTGTCTTTATTCGTTCATGGCGAGTCCGCATCGTCAACTTCATCTTTGCAGTGACACATAAAACACCAGTTTTTAATAAACAATTAAATGTCTCTTTGCTATTTTTGACACATTCATAATCATTACTATTGCCGGTTCTTTGTGACAAGCTTTATGCGTGCGGTCGAGTGCTTGAGTGCGGCTATATAACGCTCATTATCCTGTATAGCCTATTTAAGTAATTAAATCAATATAAAGGGGCGATTTGTCCACTAATGGCTTAAATGAACAACCACTAGTCGACTAGAAAAAAACTTTAGTCGGAGGCAGCCCTTATTCCACATATTTTCGAACCAGCAGGCCATTCTGGGTTGAGCGCGCGACCCTGAGCGGAATATTCAGAAATGCGCGCTCCGCTCACATGCTCTGATTGGAACAAAGGAATATTAAAATAATGAATCATTAGTTTATCTTATAGCTACACTGCCCATCATTTTAATCCAATATCAAACACAGTATGTTATGTCTATTTAAAAAAAAAAAAAAAAATATTTCACGTTTTTAATACAAAATTATGTTAGTCCACAGCCTGCAACCCTGCTTTGAGAAACTGTGCAATGCAAAACAAGCTCATTGCAGCCACTAATGCAGGGAAAATGGATTCTTTAAATACTTTCTTGCCAAATGGATTTCTCTTTTTTTCTTTTTTCTTTTTTTTGCAAAGTGGCACTTGTATTTCTTTTCAATTTTTTTTTAACTTGATACAAATGTTGACACAGCTGCACTTTTATTTTCTCTATTTTTGAATTTCATGCAAGTTATGACAGTTGCACTTTTTTTTTCTTTATATTTGAACTTGCTGTTATTTGATGTAAATAGTTTGTATTTAGATACAACTTGTTACTGATACTACTTGTTACTTGTTACTACTGTTCAATAAATTGGAACATTTTAAGCTTGTTGCATATTTAATTAGCATTGTGTTGGGGCGATGGGGTCAGGTGGGGCTTGAAAATTCCCCCTTGTCCAAAGTGGGGAATGACCGAAAAAGTTTGAGAACCACTGGGTTAGGGGATAGAATATAAAGCCTGTACAGTACAAAAACCATTATGTCTATGGAGAGTCCTCCATAAAACATGAAAACCCAACATGTGTGAGTGAGTGAAGGTCAGATGTCCCCTCCTTCCGTTAACCTTGGGGCACGAGCTAAGGAATTTCACCATAACAATAGAAGAATGATCCAAAAGGAACTTTCAATAAATTAGAAATATGTTACTTGGATTGAGTTGGTCAAATCGAATAATCTGAATGATTTGTGAGATTCTGCCTAACCTTTGGAGCCCTTACTCTGTTTTGAACATTCATAATAAGATACATTTTATTTACAAAAAGAAAAACAAGAATAATGAATAACAATTACAAAATGGTACTAATGTGATAAATGAGATTATGAATGGATAAGAAAATAAAGTGAATTAAATGAAAAGATGCAAGTGGTTGAGTTATGGCAGATGGCAGAGCATGGCTATTATCTAATGGAAAGATAAATAGCTGTTTCTCTGTAAACTATTAAGACATAGACCTCCTCTCTAATTAAACAAATAACTCAAATATTATTTCCAAAACAATTAGATGATCATAATCTGGTAGTATACACTAATGCCAAGGTCTCTGGATAGAGGTTTGGATAGTGATATTTATGTTCTGCTTGATCGAGTGTTTGAGCTCAGTGATGGCGTAGCCTTCCACTGGTCATGCTGCGTTGCAGTGGGAAAGGCTGTTCACACCAGAGGTGGCACACGTGGTGTGGCCCACCCTTCCTTCCTTCTGGGTGTGGAATTTATTTGCATAGTCTTAAGTTAACAGTTTGAACAGTGTCTTTGTGGTTTTACCCATGCATTATTCACTTTTCAAACCACTTCCAAAATTCTCTTGGAATTATTCTGAATGCAGAGTCCAAATATGATACTGAAAGGTTGAACTATCAGCCAAACATTTATTTGTGTGCTAATAGGTCAACTTCTGTAAATTGTTTTAATCAAACAACTATAGTTAACATACACAGTTCTGTGAATGAACATGGAGTGGATATGTTGCAGTTGTTCATTTGAATGATTCCAAGCACATGTAAATGTGCCTGCCTTTGTGACCTCTCTTTGTTTCAGCCAATGCTGCCTCATAAGCAGTATATTAACATGCTGCATCTGGAGGTCCTAAGGAATTTTTATGGCCATTTTATCTTAAGATGGGAGTCAAGATGTGCCAAAGAAACCCGTGGACCAGTGAGAAATCCCTTACAATGTGTGGGTAGATCTGGGGCTTTCATTTCTAGTCCAGAGGTGTCTGGTAGTTGTCTGAGCAGCTTTATCTGATGGCTGCTTGGCAATTGTTTGTGTTAGTCCACCATGATCCATTCAAATATAGCAACTTTTCCTCACTGTGACAGAGAGGGGCCCAGCCATAAACTGGGTCCCCCAGAATGCCATCTTTCCCATTGTTCACTACAGCCGCTATCCAAAAGAAAGAAGCGATTTGTACTAAAGTTACCTCAGGAATGATAAGACAACTTTTTTTAAATGTGCAATTATGTTTAATCAATTTGCAAAAAACTATACACATTTTGATTATGAATTACAGTGACGTGCTGCAAAGTTGATAGAAGCATAATATCCTGATCTTAACCATTTTTCTTATCACATTTGCATCAGAATCTAGATGCAACCTAGATCCCCATTTTCTTTTTTTGTTATTAACAATTTTTCTTGATTACATTTCTAAAACAAGCAAACACAACAAAATACTAAATCAAATTATATACATTAAGCCCTCCCCATAAAAATCATAAAAAAAATATACTTTCAAAAAACAACAAGAATGCACATACACATCTAAACTACAAATCCCTCTCCACTGCCCCTCCATGAAAACTTTCCAAAATATAAACCCCACTTCCTGTCAAACAAATCGCATTTTCCCAGCCTTCTATAAATCACCTCCTCGAATGCCACCAACTCACCCATCTCCCTCACCACTACCAAAACAAGGGTGCTCCTGCCGGATTCCATCCCGAGGATGATCTATCTGACAATCATAATTCCAGCTAGGAACTTTTTAAATGGCTATCCCCAATATTAAAGACTGTCCCATTGCTCAAGATACAGAGTCTGGGGCAAAATGGAAATTGAGTGTCCAATACATCACACATAAACTCTGAACCCTCAACCAAAGTTCTTGGATCTTAACACACCCCCAAAAAACATTGATTGTTTCCCAGTCTTCTGATTGGCATCACCAGCAGGTGGGTGTGTCTTTAAGACCATGCCTATACAATCTAGAAGGGGTCCAATAGAATCTATGTAAAATGTAAAATTCCATCAGATGCTTCCTTGCATCTCTAGATGTTGCCCACACTCCCTCCTCCAATACCAAGTTTCAATCTTTCTACCTTAATCTCTTGAGAGATGTTGAAGCTCCGTCCCCCAGACTCTGAATTAAGAGGGAGTAATACACTGATGCCTCATAACCTTTTCCGAAAGCAATAATCAGCACTTCCAGAGTATCTGCCGCTTTAAGGGGGTGTATGCTACTCCCAAAAATAGTACAGAGTAGGTTGCGCAGCTGTAAATACCTAAAGAACTGAGATGGGAATTCTAAAATGTTGAACTATATTTTCAAAGGATCTCAACACTCCACTCTCATATAGGTCATCAGGCATATTAACCTGCCTCACAATCCACTCTGACCAGCAGAAAGGGGACTTTGCAGGGGACATAATTTTGGGTTTGGCCATATGCTCGAGGCTACATTTAAATACATGTCTGAATTAAACAAACCTGACACTTCTGTCCGTACAGCATATGCAAGATAATGGGTTGTAACTCAGTTTAATAGAAAGGCTTTGCGATGTCAAAATAAGGGGCAAGAACTTCCTGTTCAAAACAAAACCAGGGAGGGGCTCTCTCAGGTGGCCGCGACCAATTATCCAATTGGTCGCCAAATGTCTGAGACCAAATGCACTATAAAAAACAAAATCTTGGATAGGACTAGCCCACCTTTGTCAATCAGCCTATGTAACTTAATGAAATGTAATCTGGGATACCATTCCAAATGAAGGACTTCCCTATGCTATCAAACTGCTTGAAATAAGACAGGGGGACATCTACAGGGAGAGATTGTAGCAGGTTGTTGAATTTTGGGATACAATTCATTTTACTAACATTAACCTTCCCAATCATAGATAAGTGTAATGAAGCTCACCTGTCCACATCGCTCAAACCTTTTTATTAAGAGGTCAAAACTAACTCTCACAAATTTGCTGGGAATAAAATGCCCAAATACTTAATGCCCTGTTTAGGCCACTGGAAGGCATCTGGCTGAAAAGTTGTTACTGTGCACTACGCTGTCAGAGCCAAAGTTTCGGATATAGACCAATTCACTCTGTATCCTGAGAACTTAGAAAAGTAAATAATAATTCTGTGGAGGCAAGGCATAGATCTAGTAGGGTTGGAGATCCCCATTTTCAAAGAAAAGTACTGTAGTAACTTTATATTTTGTTATCTTTATGAAGTTTCAATAACATAAATTTATGAGGCATCAAAATTTATTTAAAGTTCCTTAAAAATAAACAAAGTGCAAATTCTCTTTAATTCAGTATTCCAATGCATCTTGATACCATGATTTATTCATTTTTTTTTACTGTCACTATTACTTCTCTTTATTGTCCTTGGGAGGCATTTAATTTTGATTAAACTAACCGGCAGTTTAGTTGTACCTTACACAATTTATTTGTTTACAAGAGGATTAAAGAGCGGGCATCTCGAGAGAAAAGACGCATTTATCCGTAAACTCAAGACGCTGAACATTAGATGTCACATTGTGATGTAATTTTTGTCTTTACAGGATTGTCCCAGGATGTGTGTGAATGCAAGCTCAGATTACATGAAAGCTGGTGCACTGTGACTGAACAAAATCTCGCAGTGCCTTAACAGTTGCCGGAATAACTTTTCTCTATAATAACTAATAACTAACTAATAACTAATCTCTGTGTGAAAGGGGTTTATGTGAAAGCAGAAACAAATACATTTACATCCTGCCATTAGACTGAAAACATGAATAAGAATTTAACTATTCCATTAAAACGATAGTATTCGTATACTGATTTAACACCCATACAGGACAAACAGCACACCAACACATAGTCTTTTAAGATTACAAGCCATTCACCGCCCTAGTTCTAGAAGCCTCTAGCAGTTTTGACCCTGTGACTCCGAGAAGTATTCCCCCCTCCCCCCACCACTATGAGGAGTGGAAACCGATGACTCATCTAGGATCAGAGGATTCCTCAGCAACATTTCCTACAGTTGAAGTCAGAATTTTACATAAACCTTAGCCAAATAGATATAAATCAGTTTTTCACAGTTCCTGACATTTAATCGTAGAAAACATTCCCTGTCTTAGGTCGGTAAGGATCACTATTTTAAGAATGTGAAATGTCAGAATAATAGTAGAGAGAATGATTGATTGATTTATTTCATCACATTTCCAGTGGGTCAGAAGTATAAATACATTTTGTTAGTACATGGCAGCATTGCCTTTAAATTGTTAAACTTGGGTCAAACGTTTTGGGTTGACTTCCACAAGCTTCTCACATTAAGTTGCTTGAATTTTGGCCCATTCCTCCAGAAAGAACTGGTGTAACTGAGTCAGGTTTGTAGGCCTCTTTGTAGCACATGCTTTTTAGTTCTGCCCACAAATTTTCTATTGGATCGAGATCAGGGCTTTGTGATGGCTATTCTAATACCTTGACTTTGTTGTCCTTAAGCCATTTCACCACAACTTTGCAGGTATGCTTGGGGTCATTTTCCCATTTGGAAGACCCATTTGCAACTGAGCTTTAACTTCCAGGCTGATGTCTTGAGATGCTGCGTCAATATATCCACAGAATTTTCCTTCCTCATGATACCATCTATTTTGTGAAGTGCACCGGTCCCTCCTGCAGCAAGCACCCCCACAACATGATGCTGCCACCCCCATGCTTCATGGTTGGGATTGTGTTCATCAGCTTGCAAGCCTCACCGTTTTTCCTACAAACATAACAATGGTCATTATGGCCAAACAGTTCAATTTTATTTAATCTGACCAGAGGACATGTCTCCAAAAAGTTTTTTGTCCCCGTTTGCACTTGCAAACATGTATTCTGGCTTTTTATGGCGGTTTTGGAGCAGTGGCTTCTTCCTTGCTGAGTAGCCTTTCAGGTTATGTCGATGTAGGACTCGTTTTACTGTAGATATAGATACTTGTCTACCTGTTTCCTCCAGCATCTTCACAAGATCCTTTGCCGTTGTTCTTGGATTTATTTGCACTTTTCGTTCCAAACTATGCTCATCTCTAGGAGACAGTGTGCATCTCCTTCCTGAGTGGGTTGATGGCTGCATGGTCCCATGGTGTTTATACTTGCATACTGTTGTTTTTACAGATGTACAGATGAACGTGCTACCTTCAGCCGTTTGGAAATGGTTCCCAAGGATGAACCAGACTTGTGGAGGTCCACAATTTTTTTCTGTGGTCTTGGCTGATTTCTTTCTAATTTCCCATGCTGTCAAGCAAAGATGAAATTAGTTTAAAATACATCCACAGGTACACCTCCAATTGATCTAATTAGAAAATAATCCTATCAGAAGTTAATTGGCTAATTGCCTAAAGGCTTGACATAATTTTCTGGAATTTTTCAAGCTGCTTAAAGGCACAGTTAACTTGGCGTATGTAAACTTCTGACCCACTGGCTCTGTGATGTAGTCAATTAAAAGTGAAACAATCTGTCTAAATAATTTGTTGGAAAATTACTCCTATAGTTTGCTAATTTGAAATATGTGGAGTGGTTAAAGAATGAGTTTTAATGACTTCAACCTAAGTGTATGTAATCTTCTGACAACAACTGTTTATACACTTAACTAGAATAATATTATCAATAATCAGAGGTTTTAACTAATACTATTATATTAGATTGATGGGTCAATCAACATTACGTTGTTCTAAGTAGTCAATTCTTAAAGCCTTTACTGTCTACTGTATATAAACTTAAATAAAGCCAAATAGAAAGCTAAGATCCAAGTTGAAGTGACCCATGCTTCATCAAATACTGGGTCTTAATTTGTATTATGATCACAAATTAGCCGTAACATGGATTTAATGTAATCTTCCAAATCCAAAAATATCACAATAAATCAGAATATTATCAAGTTTAACAATTTATTAGTCAGGTGAAAATGTCTCATGCCAATTACATAGTTAATCATAATCATTCAAATGTCTGAAGACATACCAAAATTACATGAATTAAGGATGGAAATGATGTTCTTTGATGCACAGTGTAAGATATTAAGGCTTTATTTAAACTTTTTCAAAGCCCAGCATTTGACAATCTAGGGAAAATAAAACTTGCCATTTGTGGTGAAAACAGTTGGTGTTTAAACTATTTTTAAAGTGTCTTCATATCTTCCTTTGATGTACTTGTAAAGACTGACTTCAGCATGTGCCAGTAGCTTAAGAGAGCGAGCTGTGAAGGAGTATACCATTGGTTGAACCCACTGAACGAATATACCCTGTCACTGATCAAGTAGTGGTCAGTCTTTTTGTTCGTGACGTGAACGAACTAAATGTACTGGTAAACTCATTCACAATCGACATGAACGAATCTGTCATCATGAATGATGATCTGCTCCATAAGATATTGCACTTACTTGCTCAAATGACATGTTTTCGGATATCCGTCTTTTACTTTCTTTTGTTATTTATTTGTCCATTCGCTCTGATAATGACGCTCTGATGTGTATACCGGTGCTTTGAACCACATTCCTCCACGCAGAGGAGCAGAGCCGAAGCAATACCAAAACAATGTTCTTCTTCAAGATGCATGCAGTTTTATTTTTTAACCGCTAGAGGGACAAAAGTTACATAGTGTAGCTTTAAGTAAGATTCTGTGATGCATGATTTATTTTGAGATTGTGTGGGTTGGTTTGGTATGGGGATACACTATTAATTTTATTTGTTCAGGTCTTAAAAAAGTATTACATTTGATTCCAAAAAATCTGCAGCAACCCTGAAAGGAATGCAAGCATTGGAGATTGGGTAGAAAGTCACATTTCATGCACTGAAATACTTGTTACATATACAATTTGAATTCCGCATTTCAGATGAATTGAAAGACTGATTGAAAATCTGAGGTGTGTATGACTTCTCAAATCATATTTGATACTCAAGCCTGATTTTTCTATAAAATAATGTAAGAAATGTTAACTAAGCATAAGTTGCTTCAATTCAGCATGAGCTGCTTAAGTACTAATTCATGTAGAATCATTAACAATATAAACGTAATTGTTACTTCATCAAAATCAGCGACACTTTCACAGCAAAAAGACAGGTGCATCACAGTACGAAGGCAGCCATTTTGAAAATTATATTGCAAGGTCTTCTATTTCCAGAAGTGCATGGAAGCTTTCACCAAGAGGCAGATGACATGTAGTACAATGCATACAACTGGGTTTTCAGCAAAGTATTGATCATGTTGATGATGATGGGGCTTTAAGAAATCATGAACCAAATTATATGAATGGTTTATATAAATAGTTATGATGTTGTGCTAAAGAATATTTAAATTTTTGCTAGATTATGTGACATTGAGGTGGTGAAGGTAGAAGCAAGGAAGAGGATAACACAGGTGGTCCATTCCATTTATCAGACTTTGACTCTGAGAGCTAAGGAGATCTTAAATGAGATTGAGGTAAGCATTTAATACTGAATAATAACATTATCTATTTGCATATGACATGTTCAGAGAAGGTTGAGTAGGGAGACGTGTAGAGCTACAGAGAAAAACGTCCAGTTGATCAGAATAATCTACATAAACACCAGTACCAAAGTATTAACTGAATACTTCTACCTGTATGTTAGGAGAGATTCCTATTTGGGGATCTTGCAAGAACCTCAAATTTGTAACTCTTATTTTCTGTGTGTGTTGGTATTAAGGCTCTGTACGCGGAGGAGGTGAAAAGTTTGATGCTGAGGAAAACATCTCTAAACAGAATAGAAGGCTCTCAGGACTATATAACTGCTTTTATTGACAAGATCTTAAGCACAGAGGGCCATTGCCTTCTGGTCCACAAAAAAAGAGTAAGCAGTTCTTCTCCTTGCATATAGTGAAAATAGATATTCAGGCCTAAACACTGCTCTTCACATTCATAAATGTACACTTTTCAACACACTCTTTAGTATTAGAATGCTTGGAAAACATGATTGGTTGCCTGGCTGTTGGTTAATGACTTGTCTGTCTTGTGGGTTAGGTGTACATGGCACGTATACGTGTGGTTTTTCATCCTACTCCAGTTTTCTTGTCCCTTTAAAGCGTCTTTGTTGCAATGGCATAGTCAAACAAGCACTAAACAATTAAATTCTCAATTGAAACAATGAATTGGATTTCTGAGCAGTGCATGTTCAGGACTTTTTTCACTTATATTTATGAATATTATTTTGGATAATATTTGCTATATACACTCACCTAAAGGAGGAACACCTGTTCAATTTCTCATTAATGCAATTATCTAATCAACCAATCACATGGCAGTTGCTTCAATGCATTTAGGGGTGTGGTCCTGGTCAAGACAATCTCCTGAACTCCAAACTGAATGTCAGAATGGGAAAGAAAGGTGATTTAAGCAATTTTGAGCGTGGCATGGTTGTTGGTGCCAGATGGGCCGGTCTGAGTATTTCACAATCTGCTCAGTTACTGGGATTTTCACGCACAACCATTTCTAGGGTTTACAAAGAATGGTGTGAAAAGGGAAAAACATCCAGTATGCGGCAGTCCTGTGGGCAAAAATGCCTTGTTGATGCTAGAGGTCAGAGGAGAATGGGCCAACTGATTCAAGCTGATAGAAGAGCAACTTTGACTGAAATAACCACTCGTTACAACCGAGGTATGCAGCAAAGCATTTGTGAAGCCACAACACGCACAACCTTGAAGCGGATGGGCTACAACAGCAGAAGACCCCACCGGGTACCACTCATCTCCACTACAAATAGGAAAAAGAGGCTACAATTTGCAAGAGCTCACCAAAATTGGACAGTTAAAGACTGGAAAAATGTTGCCTGGTCTGATGAGTCTTGATTTCTGTTGAGACATTCAGATGGTAGAGTCAGAATTTGGCCTAAACAGAATGAGAGCATGGATCCATCATGCCTTATTACCACTGTGCATGCTGGTGGTGGTGGTGTAATGGTGTGGGGGATGTTTTCTTGGCACACTTTAGGCCCCTTAGTGCCAATTGGGCATCGTTTAAATGCCACGGCCTACCTGAGCATTGTTTCTGACCATGTCCATCCCTTTATGGCCACCATGTACCCATCCTCTGATGGCTACTTCCAGCAGGATAATGCACCATGTCACAAAGCTTGAATCATTTCAAATTGGTTTCTTGAACATGACAATGAGTTCACTGTACTAAAATGGCCCCCACAGTCACCAGATCTCAACCCAATAGAGCATCTTTGGGATGTGGTGGAACGGGAGCTTCGTGCCCTGGATGTGCATCCCACAAATCTCCATCAACTGCAAGATGCTATCCTATCAATATGGGCCAACATTTCTAAAGAATGCTTTCAGCACCTTATTGAATCAATGCCACGTAGAATTAAGGCAGTTCTGAAGGCGAAAGGGGGTTGAACACAGTATTAGTATGGTGTTCCTAATAATCCTTTAGGTGAGTGTGTGTGTGTGTGTATGTGTGATATATATATACAGCTGACTGTCATCTTAAGTCTTTATTGTTCAGTCCTTGTGTTTACAGTTGAATAGCATTAATTAAAATATCTATGCAGATTTTATTGTTGTCATGAATCATCTATCAAGTTATCTTTTGTATCTCTAACTAAGATTGAGACCCAGGTGAAAAAGCTTCTGTCCCAGAAGACGCACCCACCTGAGACCATGATTGAACTGCACCTTCAGTTTCAGAAAGAACTCCTTGAAAGCATCAAGAAATGGGGTATAATAAAGTCTTCTAATTTTTTTTACAATTTTTTTTAATAATTTGTATACAATTAACTTTTACTAGAGCTGTTACATAAGATTCTGACATTTTATTCAGCTTTGAGTGAGTTCTATTCTCATCCATCAAATGTTTTTATTCGCTGCTTAAAGTTCATACAATTTCACCTTTGACTGCATTGCTGCTGATTTTTCAAAGTGTCTGCCCATGAGTAATGGAGAGTTTGGTTGAAGTATCATTACATGTGAAGCGCAAGGGCTAAAAGCAGAACAAGACGTTGGCGATGTTCAGAATTGTATACTACCATACTACTCATAATCTTTCTGCCATATGACAGAACTAGTAAGTTTAGTATGGGTAGGATGCCATTCCTAACTCGGCTGTTCTCTGCACCACCTTTCATATGGAGTTCAAACTTTAAATTAGGGCTTGACTTTGGCATTGAGCAGTGTGTTGATGCCCAACATGAATCATGTGAATGTGGCTCAATGTTTCCAATAAATGCATTTAGTGGCACGCCGTAGTATATTATATTCTTATATTCTACAGCTGAATGGGGTTGGTATGAAGCAAAAGGGACCCCACTACATGCACAAATACAATCAAGTACTCACCGTGACATCACTGTATAGCAGTCCATCAAAGGTTGTTCACAAGTGCGTGTGCACAATGGAGAAGAAGGATCCCCAATAGTAGGGACATGCACAGGGGTTTGGCTACTGTAGCTCAAGCCACTGCTCCTTTGCCTTCCTGGGCTGAGGTGCCCATCTGGAGAAAGCAATTTCAATTGCATGTATTTATTTTGCAGAAGTTTTTTTATTCACTGCGTCAAAGCCATTTATATATGGCTTTATTTTATTGTTGGTTAACAGTCTTCAGTGTTCCGTCTCTGTTTCGCAGGGCAGTGGATCAGGACAGGTGCGACAGGGGAAGGGGGGAGAAAGAGAGGGGTTGTGAGTGGGTCCAACACTTGACTCTTGAGCAGTGGCAGTACATGACGGAATTTTTCCGTGGAGGCCAATATATAAATTAGTATAGAAAGTTCAAACTATTTAGAAATTGCAGTGGATCTAAATATCATGTACAATGTTTTTTGCTGGTAATTATGCTCCATACACCGATGATGTTCTCTCCCTGATATCTTAATAGTATTGATAACTACAGATGTGTTATACTCTTTCCGATCACCAACTCAACACTTGTAAATAAAAAAAACAAATGGAACAAATTACGCAGTGCCAGCTACAGACTTCAATCAATGCAAACATTTATAAATTAATGGAGGGCCCCATTCCATGTGCAGTAACATCTACTCACTTAAAAGGCTACTTACTGTATGTGTAGACAAACTCCATCCTCCACTGCTTCATTGCATCAAATGGAATAAAAGTTATTAGAAGATCGAAAAAGTTGGGTAAGACTCAACAACATAATCATAAATATCTTTACTTTACTTTTACTTTTTATACTTTATTGTCAGACGAATCTGAAATTTTTTTTTTACTGTTATGCAAGAAAAATTTCAGATTCGTCTGACAATAAAGTATAAAAAGTAAAAGTAAAGTAAAGATATTTATGATTATGTTGTTGAGTCTTACCCAAGTTTTTCGATCTTCTAATAACTTTTATTCCATCTATATTTTTGCATTTTTTTTCTACACCTGTCTCATTATCTACAAGCAGACTTGATGAAGCGTAAACATTATACTGAAAGCTGATTGGCTTGAGTGGTTACCTCTGATAATGTTTAGTTATGAATACGGAAGGAGACAAATTTAATTTAGCCTCCGCTTGGCCTTTTTTGGATGCTTTTTGAATGGAAGCAAATGATGTTACTCTATTTGAATATCCATTTTGATTGGTCAGTTTATTAATGAGAGGAGGCTTTATGCGTCAGTCTCCTGGCATTCATACCGATTCATACAGGAATTTAAACTCTACCGCGCATTACCACGCATGAAAGAAAAGGCATCTGAGTTGTGTATGTTAGTAGGTAAACCTGATTCAAATAACGTTCATTTTAAAAAAAAAATTTGGAGGCTTTGCCTCCAGAATTTAATTAGACAAAATTAAGATTTCCAAATGCCCATGGCGAAGTGATGGTTACGAGCCTAGCTAAATAGCTACTTGTTAATCCTATTTGGCTACATATTAACAAAGTTTTGCAGCCTATTCTTTACACTGCTGTAATGCCTGCACATTTCACAATAATCACTTAAATTGGCCATGTTATTAAACAGATAGTACAACGGTATACACAATAAGTGACATCTGTAGGTAATGCCACCAATTCTTGTGCAAACAATGCACCTCTGTGAAGTTGGCACCCCATGTGGTCAGGATATAAAAAAAACCTATTTCAGTTTGTTTGTTTGTGCACACAAAATAAAAAATTGTGCCCGAGCCATTTTTGAGAAATCAAATAAAAAAACATAGGCCTTAAGTTAGTTAATGCCCAAATAAATCCAAAGTGGTTTCATTCATTTGAACATTGTTTGTGCACATTTTGACATTAATGGGGTGTTGAAGCCCATGCTTAAAAATGCCATGTTCAGTTTATCAACTAAAAATATTTTGCCCTCAATAATGAGCACCAAAATGGTAGTGGTATAGTGTAGTGATTCAGTAATGTTGATAGTTATGTGTATGTTCTGTTAAATAGGTTTATATTATCTATATTTATTTATATTAAATAATAAGAGTGTAAGCAATTTTCTGCATTGAGGCATTTAATTATTTGACCTTATTTCTACAGCTATCTGGGCTTCCAGAGTGTCAAAAGCTCCCAGTAAATAAACACACACGAAAAGGCAAGCATGAAAAACCCATCTCTAATGCTTCTAAAGGCCCGGGTATACTTAGTTTTTCTGTGTTCCAGATCGGATTGCGCCAGGCCGACTGCGTTGCCTTCCAAAAAGTATACTTTTCTGACAGCGAGCGAAAATTAACGTTTGACGCATACGCACTACTATGGTTTGTGATGCTCTTTTAGTATGGTCAGTTGCCGGTGTATGCACCGATGATGCGCACAGACGAGGATCACATCCGCGGGTCAAGAAAATCTGGGTGGTGAACGGTCAGTCCGCACTGCTGTGCTGATGATGAAATTTGCATCTTGCATTCTGTGCGCGATGATCAGCAACATAGACAACTGAAGTATTCTTTGGCCTTAATGATTACTGTAGCAAAGTGGAAAGCAACAGCCTGGTGATTGATTGATTATTGTGAAGTTTCATGGCACCATGCAAGGTTCGGACATGTGAACAGTGAGTTCTGTGCGCTTTGCTAGTTTTAATACTTTTGGTGTCATAAACAGGTGAGATTCCATACACCCTGATTCTTAAATGTTCTAGGAAGACAATATTTAAAAGAATTCAAAAACCTCAGGCTCTGGAGACATTAAAAGACACTTGCATGCTGAAGCCCCCGAGCAGCAGCCCGTAAGTCCAGGGGTTGATTTGTCCACTGAGGTGAAGGAAATTCAGCAACAATTGATGAATTGTTGCAATGCTGACGAAGGTCCTTGCTGATTTGGAGGAGCTTGCTGTAATCCGTGATCGATCACTGCCATGGAGACGAAATTCACTGAGATAGTTACAAGAGTGGTGGATGTTGAGAAACGGATTGATTATCTGGAGTTATTGGAGAGGGAATTAGCTGCTAATCTGCAAGCGACCAAGGCAGAACTGGAGTGCGTCTGGGAAAAGTTGGGAGATATGAGAATCATTAAATTAAAAAATGTATTTAAAACAAAATGAATGTGCACATTTGTCTTTTTTCTGTTTGTTTAGTTCGGGGGGAATTTTGGGGTTTGATTGTTGAACTAATGTTGGAAAGTGGTCTTTATAATTTTGTTTTTGACACACAATCTATTTTTTTCTAATATGTCAAAATGTTAATATGAGCGGACTGTCTCTCTCCATATGGAATGTGAATGGGTTTGGGCCAGGGGTGGAAAGAGTACTGAAAAATAATAGTACTGTTACTTAAATGTAGTAGAGTAAAAGAGAACCTGTCCTAAAAACTTCTCAAGAAAGCTAATTTAAAAGTACTCATGAGTAGTGAGTACTGAGTTGCGAAAGCTATGCCTCTTTATAATAAAACTCTATGCAGCAATTTAAAAATATAGCACACATACCATAATTTACATTCCCGTTAATGGCTGTTTGCCAGAAAGAATAAAAAATATAGGTGTTTGTGATTGACAGCTTTTAAAATGCATCACTTATCTATGATACTGTAAACACTACATTAATCTGATGGAAAATATAAATAAAAGGGCGACATGATTACAGAAATGAAAAGATGAAAAAGTTATTTTCAATGTCTTAATGTATGAAACAATTACATTTAAAATCAGTTTGTGTAGGGTCTAAATTTCCCTTAATGCCGACAGAGCATTATTGTTGTGCATAAAACATGTTCAAACAATGCAAGGAATGCAAAAATGTATGAAAACCCACTAAAAAAGCAGGGTCACTTGGTGTGTTATGTCCCACACAATACAGGGAGTAGAACAGTTGTTTGGTACAAGGGCCACATCAGGCTTCAAAGGAATAATTCACACAAAAATGAAAATTCCCTTATTTACTCACCCTGATGCCATCTCGGATGTGTATTACTTTTTCTTCAGCAGAACACAAATTACAATTTTTAGAAGAATGTATCGGCTCTTTTGGTCCATACAATGCAAGTGAATCGGTGCCAAAATTTTTAAGCTCCAAACTTCACAAGGCAGCATAAAAATAGCCTAATTCATGTGACTCCAGTGGTTAAATCCATGTGTTCAGAAGAAATATGATAGGATGGGTGAGAAACGGATCAGAAGTAAATTTTTAGTGTAAATTCTCTTTAACTTACACTTTCTTCTTTTGTTTTTGGTAATTCACATCCTTCATGCTTATTGCCATCTACTGGGCAGGGTGAAGAATTTCTAGCAAAACTTAAATATTGACCTTTTTCTCACCCACACCTATCATATCACTTCTGAAGACATGTATTTGACCACTGGAGTCACATGGATTACTTTTATGCTGCAGTTATGTGCTTTGTGGAGCGTCCAAATGTTGGCACCCATTCACTTGTATTGTATGGGCCTACAGAGATTAAATATTCTTCTAAAAAACTTAATTTGTGTTCTGCAGAATGAAGTAAGTCATAGACAAATTGCATGAGAGTTATGATATAAATGGGATACAATGGGTTATGGGTTGTGAGTAAATGATAAGAGAATTATAATTTTTGAGTGAAGTAGCACATAGGGGGCCACATTGTCCTCCTCTTGAGATACATTGTTCCACATTGATTTTGTTCTTGTATCTTTTAAGTCCAGAAATAGTTGTGTTCTCATTCTAATGCATGATGCACAATTTTCTGAAGTTTGAAAAAAAGCACGATAAACGCTAAGTATTATTCTTAGTTATTTTATCATCTCTACTTTCTGGTAATTTGTCATACAAATTAACACTCTACAACAGGGAAAATATTATTATAATATATATATATATATATATATATATATATATATATATATATATAATATATTATTATTATTAAATGCATTGTTACATTAATACTTTTAAAGCTACTTAATTTATTCTGCCAAAATTAGTGAGCGGTTTTCTCGTTTCCTTGTTATGGTTGTTTGAGTAATAGATTTTATATGACATAGCCTTCTATATAGTGCTCTATTCGGTTACATGTACACTTCAAGTCCAACATTTTGATGAAAATAAAAATTTTATCAGACCAAACCGACTGCATTTACATTAATGTCTCAAGACGGGCATTGGCGGAATTATAAAGTGTATTTGATCATTTAGGCGTGATGGCAATAGCGCTCAAACGTTAGCGCCTGTCAATCAAGACGCAGCTACACACATCAGGAAATAAAAAGTAAATCTTTTATATTTTATCGACAGTAGATCAACCAGCCAGTGGTTGTTTTACTATCATGATCAATGCAATAAACACCCCTGGTCATAGATGCTGAACATAGGCTAAGTATAGAAAATTACTCAGAAGTTTATCATCCATATCGTGGACATCTCTCTTTTTTCAGATAAACATCAAGATTGTTTTATTGCACAGCCCTATTGATAACATTGCCTTAATATCAACCCAATAATCTCAGTTATAGATCATTTACATGCTACATTATAGACACACAGAATCTAGTAAGAAGAACAATTTATTAATTTACCTTATAAGGCAGGATTAATGCTGATATCTGGCTTGAGCAAGATAAACTCACATGACACAATCAAGCAATTGGTCTTTTTCACTGCGAAAAGCCCTTTTTAGGTGTGACCGTGATGTTCAGGTGAACTGTGCTTGAACAGATGGTGCCAAATCTGCAGCTGCTGTTCAAGTGTGTGATTTGATTTGACTTGAGTCACAAGACTCTCTCTAGCCAATCATGTCGATGGATAAAAATAAAATCAGGACAGGGAAGTAACAAACACAGATGGTGGGAAAATAGCGCTGTAAAAGTACAGTTACAGCACTTAAAATATATTCAAATATATTCTCATTCACCAAGAAATCCAAAGCACGAGAACTCATGGAGTTGGAAGAGAATATTAAAAGTGCCGAGGCAGAGCTGAAGCACTGAATGTCATCTGATGGCCTCAGTGAATTGACCCACTTGAAATACAGATATAATACTATTTTGTCGCAGAAGGTGAAGTTTTGGCTATTCAGGGCAAGACAGTCATACATTTTCGGGGGAAAATGCAGGGAAGCTTTTGGCTAGATATATAAAGCAGAGAGAGTCTTTTTTTCTACCATTCCCTCAGTGAAATCTGCTGGTGGTAAAATATTTTTATAGTTCCATGTCTTCGTCTACTAATGAAGATATTAGAAACTTTGTGGAACCATTAGAACTCCCTAAACTGATGACTGAGCAAAACAAATGCTTGATTCTGAGATAAACTTGGAAGAGCTTGGTGAGTTAATTAAGGTCTTGCCTACTGGTAAGGCTCTGGGGCCAGATGGCTTTGCCGCTGAATTTTTTCGATCTTGTGCTACATAACTGGCTCTGCTTTTGTTAGAAATGTATACAGAATCATTAAAGAGTGGAAAGCTTCTGCCAACCATGACACTAGCCCAGATCCAAGATCCAAGTGATTGTAAGATTTACCATCCAATTTCCCTGATCCAGCTAGACTTAAAAATATTGTAAAAAATTCTTGCTTACGATTAAGATATGACATCTTTTTTAGATCAGATGGGGTTTATTCAGGGCCATAGCTCTTGTGATAACATTAGGCATTTCATCAATATCATGTGGTCAGTGGCAATTGATCAGACTCCGATCGCTGCCATCTCATTTGACGCTGAAAAGGCGTTTGATATGGTAGAATGGGATTATCTTTTTAAGATTTTGGAAATGTACGGTTTGGGAATACTTATATTGGATGGATTCAATTACTCTATAGACACTTGGTAGTGATGATACAAACAAATGGACTCATTTCAGATTATTTTACTCTGGATAGGGGCATCCGGCAGGGTTGCCCTCTTTCCCCATTATTGTTCTGTCTTGTCTTGTCCTGGAACCAGCAGCTGCCATGATAAGAAAGGAAGATGATTTCCAGGGGTGGTTGCAGGAGGTGTGGTGCATTAGCTTTTTCTCTACGCAGATGATATTTTATTATTCGTCTCCAACACCACTAGATCGATGCCTTGCCTCCAAAGAAATCATTTTCTAAATTCTCAGGATACAGAGTCAGTTGTGGTTTATTCCAAATCTTTGGCTCTGACACCATACTGCTCAGCGATGCCTTTTCAGCCGGGTGTCTTCTAATGGCCCAAACAGGGCATTAAGTATTTGGGCATTTTATTCCCAGCAAATTTGTCTGATTTAGTTAGTTAATTTTTGCCCGTTAATAAAATGGTTTTCGAACAATGTGGGCAGGTTTGCTTCATTATATTTATCTATGATTGGGAAGGATACTGTTATTAAAATTAATTGTGTTCCAAAATTCAACTATCTGTTACATTCTCTCCCAGTAGATGTCCCCCTCTTATTTCAAGAAATTTGATAGCATAGCAAAGTCCTTCATTTGGAATGGCATCCCAGATTACATTTCAGTAAATGACATAGGCTGATTGACAATGGTGGGCTAGGCCTTCCCAAGATTTAGTTTTATTATGCATTTGGTCTCAGACATTTGGCGACCAATTGGATAATTGGTCGTGGCCACCTGAGAGAGCCCCTCCCTGGTTTTGTATTGAGCAGGAAGTTCTCCCCATTTCGCCATTGCAAATCATTTCTATCAAACGAATCAAAGTTAAGTTACACCCTGTTATCTCATATTTGCAATCGATATGGACAAAAGTGTCCAGAGTGTTTATTTCGGACATATATTTAAATGTTGCCTCGAGCATATGGCTGATGCAAAATTATATATTATTGTACACTCAGTGACCTGTATGAAAGTATAGTGTTGAGATCCTTTAAAAATTTGGTTCAACATTTTGGGATTCCCAAATCTCAGTTTTTTAGGTATTTACAGCTGCACCACCTGGTCTCTACTATTTTTGGGAGTAGCATACACCCGCTTAAAGCGGCAGACACTCTGGGAGTGGTGATTACTGCTTTTGGAAAAGGTCATGAGGCATCAGTGTATTACCCACCTGCTAATTCAGAGTCTGGGGGTACGGATCTTTTAACTTCTAACAGGATATTATTGGAGAAAGATTTAAACTTAACATTGGAGGAGGATGTGTGGGCTAGGATTCTAAAAAATGTCAAGTCTGCATTTAGATATGCAAGGGTGTGCCTTATGCAATTCAAGATTTTACATTGATTCTATTGGACCCCCCTTTAGATTGTATAGGCTTGGTCTTAAAGACACACACACCTGCTGGCGATGCCAATTAGAAGATGGAGACACAACACATGTTTTTTGGTGGTGTGTTAAGATCCAAGAATTTTGGTTGAAGGTTCAGAGATTTATGTTTGACATATTGGGCACTCAAATTAAATTTAGCCCCAGACTCTGTATTTAACGTGATGGGGCAGTCATCAATATAGAGAATAAACACATAAAAAAATTGGGTCCTAACCAGTGTCATGATCACAAGACAAATGGTTTTAAGGGGACAGAAGTCAGCTGGAGTTCACCCATTTCAGGAGTGTTGCTCTGAGATAGAAAGGGGGGAGGGGAGCTTTTTTTGTTTAATGTATGAATCAATAAAACATTTTTAATCACAAACAAATAAGTTTTTTTTTTTACTTGATTGGTGCTAATTTACTGCATTTCTGTGTTTTATATTGTGGGAGGCTTTGTTTTTGGAAAATGTTAATAAAACACAAGTTTTGTTGTCTTCAATAAGAAGAAACTAAATTCATTTTGATATGAAGTATATTTTACCACTATGAAGTATGCATAGTCAAATTTCAGCATATATTGCGATTAACTCTATAATTGCAATAATATCATTAATGACACAATAATAATAATAATAATATTTCAATCAACGGACATAACTATTTTTTAAATCTTTTTTTTTCTTTCTACACAGGATTGATGAGGGTTAAAAAGTGTCCTGTTCCATTTACCTGTTCGAAAACTGGTTACAATACATCTGTGTTTGAAAAAACTTCAAATCCTCCATTAGAGAGAATAAACTCTAATTATTCTGTAAATGCCATTGATGCATCTGCCTCCTCAAGTTCCCTGCAGGAAAGTACCACTGCTCAGTCAATCAGTCCTTCATCTAAAACTCATTCTCAGCCTCGTCTTCTACCAAAGATGCTCATTACACGGCAAAAAAAAAATACATCCAAGTCCATCCAAACCTTACACTATTACCCTGCCATGCAAGTCTCCATCCAGACACCTATGCAGACCCATGCAGTACCAATCAACACTCAAACATCCATTCTTGCAAACCCAATATCAACCAACAAACAAACACCTGTACTCCTCCACCCAATACTAGCCAACAACCAAATATCCGGAATAACTCATCCAATACCAGCCAACAACCAAACTGTCCTTAACCTCCCAAATCCAGTTAAAAACCAAACCCCTTTACTCACCCAGCCAATGCTAGCTATACCAACTGTCAGTCAATCATCTGTACTCACCTGCCAAATACCAGTCAACAACCAAACACCCATACTCACTCACCCAATACCAGTCAACAAACAATCACCTGTGCTCACCCACCTAATACCATTCAACAACCAAACACCTGTGCTCACCTACCCAATACCAGTGAATGATCAATCACTTGGACTCACCCAATCAATACCAGCCAACAACCAAACACTTACACTCAACCACCCAGTATCAAACATACAAACAGACACACAAACACTTGTACTTAACTATCCATTGATAACCAGTATGCTGGGACACGTGCATACTTTTGCAACACAACCCAATAGTCCCTTAACTGTTGCTTCAACAAGGAACAATTCTCATACCAATGATCTTTCCAAATTGAATCTCTCCATTCCAGCCTGTAACACCATACCAAGCACAACTAGTGATTCTTCAATTTCTCTAAACTCAATGCAGTCTGCTCCGATTGGAGGCAATGACACCTTCCAGAGTCAGAAAATCCTCCACCATAGCATAGACCCCAAGGCTAACCTCACTGTCAAGGCCTTGGCTGACTCTGCCTGTGATCAAGAACCTGGTGTGAGCAGTACACACTTCACAGATATGGATCATCCAGAGATTAACTTGCCCACCTCCACTGTGCCAGAGACCAATTCTGAAGAACCTTTACCAGCCATTGAGAAAGATACCGTCAACTCCGCTGTCCCATCCAACACTCATCAGGCTCCTCTCACCACCACCAACTCCACAGAGGAATGTTCTCTGGTACAAAGATCCCACTCTCTGTTGAGATCACCACCAAAGGGTGGCCAAGCTCAAACCAATCATTCATCCACAGGGAACTACTCTGAACCAAAACGTTGGAGTGATGGCATGCCAACAAGTTTCAGGCAAATTTTGGAGGGAACACACATACCTTTTAGCTTGATAGACAATTTAAATGCCAAATCTCCAGTGGATTCAAATCCTTGTAGAACATCAGAGGGCATTGGAAGGGAGGTTGGTGAATGTTTGATTTTTAGTACATACAGCAATTGTAGTATATAAAATATAGAGTATTTATATTAGAGTATATTATATTATAATATTAGAGTATATGCCAGACTAGAGTTTTTAGTCAAAGGCCTCTCTTTGTTTCATTAAAAGTGAGGTTTTCTTTTTCTCTGGTATAGGTTACAACACATGACATGACTGTCCAAAGGGATTTTTACCAGATGAAATCAAAAAAGGAAGATGTAGAATCTGCAGGTAGCCATTTAATAAACTACCCTAAGGCCAAAAACACTATGCAAGTATGTGAATGCAGATGCAAGAACTTAACCAACGCATGTCTAGTTGAACATACTTAATGTGTGTTCTTGTGTTACTGTAGCGATGATAAACATCAGTACTTAAGAGGACGGTAGTTACCTTCAAATGTTTGACATGAACTGGATGTTATTCTTGAGGTATGTTAAAATATATTAATGATTTCAACTTTAAATTACAGTAAATAAATTACAAAGATAAAATGTATATAAAAGATTAATAAATAACAGATACTAATTTGCTATAGTGCCACTTGTAACTTCTGGCGTAGCCATAGGTGGACTTCAGGAAATGCTGAAAATACACAATCATTGTCTTATGCCCCTATTCCACCAACACCCAAAAGCTTGCTGGCCTCAAACTATGAACCGTTAACGTCAGAAGCTGTTGGGCTGGATAATGTCATCATCAAATCTTTTAATTTTCATAAAGTAGACAACCTTTGGTTGCTAAAAGTCCTAAATATGCCCTGGAAACAATTAGACAAGTATTAAAAAACATAATAAATAAAATCAAATAAAGTTTACGGATCTCATGCAATCGATAATTTTTCTTGGCCCACCCACCCAAAAGATTCTGTTTACGCTACTGCTTTAATGTGTACTTGCGTTGTGTTTTGAATTGAAGTCTAACACATTTCGGAATGAATAAGATCCAAAATCGAGCTTGTGTCACTACAGGAATCTGCGTTTACGTACTTATGTAATGTATGTTTTGGGCCTTTTCAAGACTGAATCTCACTTGAGCAATACATACAGCGTTTAGAGTTTTTTACACACTCATATCTATTTTTAAATTATTATTTTTATTTTTTTCAGTGATGCTAGAACACACGAAGAAATTCAAGAGGTAGGTTCCAGATAAGAAATTCTTATAGTACCGGTTGAATGCCTGCTTCATAGTGGGTTTTAAAATGTTTATTAGTCTCCCTCTTGTATCAGAGGAATAGTGTTTTAACCATTTATAGTAAAAAGTAGCAACAGTCACTATTATGTATTTTTTTCTTTTCTGTTTTATATTTAGATTGTACTTATTTAGCAACTGCCAAGTCAGATTCCTCATAAGTGAAATCTTACCTGGCCAATAAAACTATTCTGATCTGATTACTAATTAATTCTATTTACATATTTTAAAACTACTACCACATATTACTATGAACTTGACTATATAATGTACTACAATTCAGTTTAACAATGAATAGTATTTTTGTAGTCAACCATTATTACTTGAATGATTAGACAGGGTTTTCGTAGGAGAATTAGAGCTGTTTCAGTGTTTGGTTCAGAACTAGTTTTAATTTGTGACTAAAAGGTCAGTGTGTTGTCTGGCTTTTCTTTCTTTTGGGAACAGATTTCTGCATGTAACCCTGGTGCGCCTGCCCATCTCTCTCCCTCCATGTGGGCAGCCACTACCACAGTTCCACCTTACTACAGATTCTTTCGCAGAACACATCTTAGTTCAAGAAACACAGGGGGGACAGGCAAGCTCTGTACTCTTTAGATAAAGACAGACCTGAATATACAGTGGGGTTCAAAAGTCTGAGTATACATGTAAATCAGGGATTCAAAATGTAATTTAAACCTGACAATTAACAATGTTTCATCACAATATTTAAAACCAAGTAACATGAATGTAAAATGAAATATGTAATATTCTGCACTTTTTTGTTGTTCATTGATCAAATAAGCTAATTTGTGACCTTGATCATGTTCACTCATTTATATGAAATGCCAGATTTCCTTGCATCCTTTGAAGCACACAAGATGCTCTTTGGAACATTTTCAAATTTCGCTAAACTAAAACTCAGAGGTGTTTCTTACTACAAATGTATGGTATTTTTTCAATGTAACTTCAGTCAAGTTGTTATGCTGATAATATAATTTGGAATGGGGGAAAATTTTAAATTTAAAAAGTGGACTTTACTTTCGAACCCCTTTGTATACGTCATAGCTGTGAATGGTCTATATGAGGTATTATAACAGAATATTTTAGATAAGTTAATTTTACTAATGCTGAATCCTATCAGTTGTGCTCTGTTCTTGCTCAGATTAAGCAGTTGTGGAGATGGCAGGAAGATCTAATAAAACCTAGAGCTTCACCTCTGTATACATCCCAAAGTATTGACAGCCCCCTGGTGTCTGAAGTACAGTTCTGTGCTGTGTGCCAGTCGGCAGGAGCCGCACATTTGTGTGCAAAATGTGGACGTGCTTTTCACTCTGACTGTCACATCCCTCTGATCTTCATAATACCTTGGTGAGACCAACTGGGCTCAGGTCAATAGAAATCAAAATAAATTGCATAATTTTCAATGATTATGAAGTGAACTCTAATTCCATCTGGATACTCTACATTGTTTTCTTTTACATTTAAAGTGTTTGAATGCATGCCTAAGAAAGAGTTTAAAATAGGATAGTTCACCCAAAAATGAAGATTATGTCATCTATTCACCCTCATGTTGTTCCTAACCCATATTACTGGAACACAAAAGGAGATGTTAGGCAGAATTTTAGCCTCAGTCCTTATTTCATTGCATCTTTTGTCCAAACAATGAAAGCAAATGGTGACTGAGGCTAACATTCTGCCTAATATCTCTTTTTGTGTTCCACAGAAAGAAGAAAGTCATACAGGCTAGGAACAACATGATTGTGTGAGTAAATGATGGCAGAATCTTCATTTTTGGGTGTACTGTGCCTTTTACTGCATTTTCTGTCTCCAAAAGTGAGGTGGAAATGTGTGCATATGTCTTAATGTTGTTCTTCTCTCTTGTAGTAAGGAATGGGTATGTTTGCTGTGTCAGGATGTAAATGATGAGACTGTTGTATATGGCAGTAAGCAGATGATGTCCAGTCTGAGTCCGCAGGATCAAAGAGTATGACATCACCAGCATGACTTGATTAGCACTTCAAAGAATGTAGAGAAAACTGTAGTATAGCATAGTTTGTCATCCAACACATTACTACACCTCTCCTCATTAATCTCAATACCTATGCCCAACATTATTTATTAAAGGAGTAGTTCAACAAAATGTGAAAAATTCTTTCATCATATACTCACGCTCATGCCATCCCAGACATGTTTGACTTTTTCTTTTCCAAAACACAAACTAAGATTTTTAGAAGAAATTCTCAAATATGTTGGTCTATACAATGCAAGTGAATGGGTACCGGAACTTTGAAGCACATAAAGGCTGATTAGACTCCAGTGGTTGAATCCATGTCTTCAGGAGTGATATGATGGGTGTGGATGAAAGATCAGTACTTAAGTCTCCACTTTAACTTTCATATTCTTCTTTATTTTTGCCGATTTGCATTCTTGGTGCATATCGCCACTTACTTGTCAGGGATGAGAATTTATAGTAAAATGAATTAAATATTTATCTGTTTCTCACCCACACTTATCGCTTCTGAAGACATCAAACCACTGGAGATTATGGATTACTGTCAAGATGCCTTTATGTTCTTTTTGGATCTTCAAAATTTGGTACCCATTCACTTGCATTGTGAGGACCAACAGAGCTGAAATATTTTTCTAAAAACTTTGTTTCTGTTCAGCAGAAGAACTCTGAGATGGCATGAGGGTGAGTAAATAATGAGAGAATTTTCATTGTTGGTTGAACTATTCCATTAATCTCAATAATATACTAAAATATAATGCTAAAATTATATAAAATCCCACCAATATAATGTCATGTATTCTGTTTGACTCAGAAGTGTGAGAAGCTTCTCCTTTGTCTCCTGTGTGATGAGAACAGGTGTCTGCTCTACAGTGCTACCAAGGTGAGCATAAAGTTTATGGTGAATTTGCAGCAGAGCCTGGGCTTCTTTAACCCTTATTTACATTTTTTCAACTTTGAGAAAACCATTTAGTGAATATATGTCTTAGATGATTTGTGCTATGTTTTTAAAGCATCGCTCAAAAACGGCAGAATTTGATATAGTACTTGGCCGATTCCTGGGGAAAAGGAAGCCTCCTTATCGGACTGCTGCTGAACTGGTGTCAGATGTGTGGACTCTTTTTGACATCCTGACAACAAAACATGAGGTAAACATACAACAAACATACATATATAACTTTTGAATTGTTATATAACCGCATTCAAGTGACATTTTGGGTTATTTAAACAGAGGAGAGACTTGGTTGTCAGACTGCAAACAGCTTTTCAGCAACAGCTGAATGAGTCTTTTGGGAAGAGTCTCCATGCTTCTCTCCTGAGATACTCCAGTGATTCCAGTGACAAGGAATCAAGAAACACCTCAGAAACACAGACTGAAAAAGAGAAGCACAAAAAAACTTTAAAACGGATGAGACATTTTCTCTCAACAAACTGTGGTACAGCAACAAAGAAACACTGCAATGAGAGAGAAGGTTGTGGGAACTCTACATCTAGTGATCACTAAATGTGTGAACTGAATGCATGAACTGCATTGAAGTCTCATTAGTTTTGAAGCCACAGTTATACTTTCTGTATATCTTATCCTCCTCCTCCTCCTCCTCCTCTTCTTCTTCTTCTTCTTCTCTTGTGAAAAAGAAACTAGTTAACTTTATTTATTATTGTAATTTATGGTTTGTTTATTGTATTTTAAGTACAATAAATATTAAAAAGAGAGTTTAGCTTCTTGTCCAAGTTCACACTTCATTCACTGTTCATTTCATGTCCAGAGCTGCTACATCTATTTGTACATCTGTGGTTGCACATTTCTGCAGTTTGATGTTGTTATGCAGTTCTGCTGGCAGAGGGCACCTTTGTGCTATTTTGCTTATACTGGCCAAGTTCAGATTCTGGATTAATTCTAAAGCAGTCGCCTTATTTATTTGTGATGTTTAATAAATGTGACATAAGAGGTTATATAGCATTTAGATACATGAAATAAAATTACAAATGTTAATATAAAGTTTTGTTGAAAGTTGGAAGTTCTTTCCCCCACCCCCCAAAAAAAGGCACAGTACTAGATGTGGGCCTAGGTGTGATATCGTGAGAAAAACTTTCACTTACACTGTAAGGTCACAGATTTGTATATAGTATATGCCTTCAAAAATAAATGTCACAACATACACAACCCTGCTGAACAAAAGCACCCTAAGCTGGTTGGCTGGTTGTGGTTAGTTTAAATTGGCCATATCTTGTTTAAGATGATCTTCAGCCTGACCAGTTTAAATGTATATTCCGTAATTAATACAAGTTAAACTCAACCAAGCAATTGTGGCATAATGTTAATTACCACAAACAAAAATTATATATATGTGTGTGTGTGTGTGTGTGTGTGTATATATATATATATATATATATATATATATATATATATATATATATATATATATATAATTTTTTTTTTTTTTTTTTTTTAAGAAAAGAAGTGGAAGAATTTTTGATCAATATTATTCCACAAATTCTGTCGACTGATTTGAACTTGTATTTAACCCGGAATATTCCTAAAGGAATATTCCTTTTTTTATGCTGGTTTTCATATTTTGTATCTTGTTCCCTGCCTGATTGTGGAAAGCAAGCAGGATTTATTGTTTGATCATGAGGGAAAATTCTCAAGGGGAACGTTCGAAACAGAAAACAAATCTGTTTGTTTTCTCAAATGCGCACAGACGTACTGTTCTCCGATTGGTTTAAAGTTGACTCGAATTCCATAAGCTCCACCTACTATTTTATATATAGTTGGGCAATCAGAACAAGTTTATAGGAGCAATTTGTGAAATGGTTGTCCTTGTCAAAACGAGTTCTCAGTTGGTCAGTAAAACCATGGATGTAAACCAGCACAAAGTGGAAGCGAACGTTTTGCTTCTTGGGGCAGAAAATGTTGGGAAGTCAGGTAAGCACTGAAAAAGACAAGATTTTCATCCTTGTGATATCAGTATTGTTCGACAAATGATTAATTGTTATTCATTGTTTGCAGCGCTCACCGTGCGTTTTCTCACCAGAAGATTCATCGGAGAGTACGGGGATATTGGTACGTAAATTACGATAATACTGAAATTTAACTGCAGGCAAAACTGTGTATCGATGTATAGTTTTTAATGTCATTATTGTCTTTTTCAGAGTCAATATACAGTCATATTGACAAAACTGATGGGCGAGAGATATCCTTAAATATTTGGGACTCTCTGTATCCACAGGTAAGTTGACATTTATTTTGTTATTTGTACATTTGAGTTATGGGGTATGTTTTGTTCCAATATTTGTGGCCATAAAAAGTGCTGTTTGACCGAACGCGTTACTGTAAAAATTAAAATAAAAAATAAAATAAAAAAGACGCGTTTTAAATGAAAAATTAAGCTCAATCTACAGCATTTATTGCATAATGTTGATTACCACAAAATATTTCGACTCGTCCCTCATTTAAAAAATAAAAAAATAAAAAATTGAGGTTACAGTGACAAACTTACAGTGGAACTGAATAGAGACAAATTTAGAGGGTTCAAAGGCAGAAATGTGCAGAATATATTTTTATAAGAGCACTAACATTACTTCTTCTGTTAAAATTGTGTGTTATTTGAGCTTTGAAGTAGTTTAAATTTACGTTTTTACAACGTTTTAGTGTTTACAATGTTATATCGTGTTAACACATATTGTTTATGTCTAGTGGCTATACTTTTGAAACGGTTAGTATTTTATTGTTTACGGATTTGCCCCATTCACTTCCATTGTAAGTGTCTCATTATAACCCAGATTTGTATTTATTTTTTAAGAAAAGGTAGGAGTCAAAATTAATTTAGTGGTAATCAACATTATGACACAGTGTTGGGTAAATTACTCTAAAAAGTAATTAATTAATAATTACTAACTAGTTGGATTATTGTACTAATTAATCTGTTTGAAAATTAATTGAATTACTTATTACCAATTACTTTCTAAAACCCTTATCAACATCAACCAAATGAAAAATGTAAGGATAGACATGAAATTGTTCTTTTAATTCTTTCAGATAAATCATATAAAATCAAATACATTTTTCACAAACTGTAGAATTTATGGGGTCTGCATCAAATTAGAAAACATACATTTTAAAAGGGCCTGAGTAGCTCAGCGTGTATTGACGCTGACTACCACCCCTGGAGTTGCGAGTTCGAATCCAGGGTGTGTTGAGTGACTCCAGCCAGGTCTCCTAAGACCTAAGCAACCAAATTGGCTGGTTGCTAGGGAGGGTAGAGTCACATGAGGTAACCTTGTGGTCGTGATTAGTGTTTCTCACTCTCAATGGGGCACGTGGTAAGTTGTGCTTGGATCGCAGAGAGTAGCATGAGCCTCCACATACTGGGAGTCTCCACGGTGTCATGCACAACAAGCCATGTGATAAAATGTGTGGATTGATCGTCTCAGAAGCAGAGGCAACTCCGCTGGGAGTCTCCGTGGTGTCATGCACAATGCCACTGCCACCTGGATTGAGGCGTTACCGTGCCACCACGAGGACTTAATAAGAAATGGGAATTGGGCATTCCAAATTGGGATAAAAAAGAAAACATACATTTTATCATCAGACGTTAAGTTTAGATTTAGATTTTAAATTCACTATTATGTTATATATATTTTTTTATATGGAATTCTTCTATAGTCTATACCGTGTTTAACACAATTACATCAGAACTAATTAAATTACTGAAAAATTAAGAGCAATCCCTTACTTTTTTAATGAAAAAGTAATTTAATTACAGTTATTAATTACTTAGTAATGCATTACACCCAACATTGGCCACAAATGCTGTCGATTGAGCTTAACTTTTATAGAACCCAGAATATTCAGTATAAAAACGTGGCGTTCCTGTTCATTTTGGGCATGTTTATATAGGAAAACAATTGAAATAGCACAGATGGATGTATAGAGACGTGTTCGGTGTGAACGGCCCTAACCCTCAGACTTATTTTATCTCCAGAGCTGCGAAACGACCAAATCCATCAGTGACAAACAGCTTCAGTGGGCGGATGGTGTGATCCTCGTCTACAGCATCTGTGATCGCTCCAGCTTCGAAGTGGTGCGGCAACAGGTGCAGCTCATCCGCCGGACCAGAAAGCTCTCCATGTCTGCTCCGATCATAATCGTGGGGAATAAGCGAGACCTGCAGCATCAAAGAGCCGTGTCCAGCGAGGAGGGCAGACTGTTCGCCCTCTCCGCAGACTGCGGCTTCTTCGAGATCTCTGCAGCTGAAACATACCACGGTGTGCTGCTGGTCTTCCATGAAATACTGGACCTCATCAAGGAGTCCAGAGCACTGAAAAAGGGAATGGCCGGGATCAAGGGTATAGTCAGGAGCGTATCCGCAGTTTTTGGGAAGAAATGGGAGTAGCGCTGAATTGATAATGATGGGATTAGGCAGCTGAACAACTAGTTCAGAAGACAACTCGGACCGATGTGGTCTGGGACGGAATGGGGTCACTTCCGTCTAATTGTAATAAACCTAAATGGCTGGTGAAAAGAGAAAGAATAATGTTGATGACAGGTTAAAAGCTCAGGGCCCAGCCTTATAGTGAAGGAAAGTCATTAAAAATTTGTTTTAGCAAGGCAATTAAGTGACTGCTGAAGATAAGTCATCCTGGGCCTTGATACAAGTTGGCTAAAGAGTATGTGCATTTAATAAAAAGAGAGGCGGTCTTTTGTGATTTATGAAAGAATGATCCTTCAGTACTGAACTGAGCTCTGTAGGTCCATACAATGCAAGTTAATGATGGACAAAACTTTGAAGCTCCAAAAAGCACATAAAGGCAGCATAAAAATAATCCATAAGACGCCAGTGGTTTAATCAGTCTGAAGCGACCTAGTTGGTTTTGGGTGAGAACAGACCAAAATATAACTCCTTTTTCACTAAATTTTGACAGCAGTCTCCATGGTGATCATGATTTCAAGCTCAATTACACTTCCTATAGCGCCATCTAGTACTCCGTGCATGTGTCAAAAACTAGTAAGTGTAATCAAGCTTGAAATCATGATCGTTACATGAGTATTTTCATTTTTGGGTGAACTATCCCTTTAAATAGAGGAATTGACTTTGTCCCTGTTTAGTTCGCACTGAAATTGAGAAGTTTTTGAGGTGTAAAACTATATGTAAAAATTTTTTATAGAAATTGTTTGTGTATATATTGTCATTTCTAGAACATGTTTTTTTTTTTTTTTTTCCTTTCAAGTTTCTCTGAGGTTGGCTGTATGTATGCTAACTGGTAATTGTTATCAGACTGGCCAGTATTCTGATGTTCTTGAATATGTACAATACAAGAAGATTGATATGAATATGCCCGGATCTTTAACTTTTGTATGAAAACATGTTGTTCATTGTTTTAATGAGACCTTGTGTATATTTGTTGATTTTCAATTATGCATTTAGGTTTTCAATAAAGGAAAATCAATTACCCTTGTTGCAAAAGTGTGGTGACTCATTAGCCATTCTCTGCTTAAATTATCAAAACAACACAAACATTTCTAAAAAAGTTTTATTGACTTTTGTTTTTTTGTTTTACACAAAGCACTACAGGAGCTTGATTTGGGTGTATACAATAAAATATGCAAAACTTAAACTGCTAAATGGTAACAATTAAACTATACCTGTTGCATCAAACAAATTGCAGTTTATCATCTCGCTGAAAGTCACTCTCGATATCCGTATTCCAGTTTTAGTCAGTACAGAGGAATATGACACATGCACTTTATATTAATTTTATTGACATTCCCTGTCTATTGCTACAACCCAGTTCACTTTACATTTTTTCCACTCTGTAACATACATGGACTATCCTCTCTTTTGTGTGTGTAAAATATATGCGTGCAGGAGTTTTATTAGGGGTAGCTTTTAAAGTAAGAAAAGGAATTGAACTATATTTATGTGTTGCATGCTAATTTTAAAAAAAAATAGTATATAAAGACATTACACTATAATTAGTGTACAGCATGTTGTCTCAGGTACTATTATCAGACATTCGAAGTTACAAACCACCACTAATCTTTCCAGATCTCATTGCAATCATATCAGACAGAAGTATATTAAAGCAGCTGTGACAAAGTAATAGATTGCAAAGAGCAATTTTGCATCAACTTTAAATTTCACTTTTGTAGGCTTAATGCACATGGCTCACCAATGCTTTATTTCAGCGTTTAAAATGCCTGAACATACTGAATGCTAAGCTAAATATTTTATTTAAAAGTTAACCTGTTATTATTTAAGTATTTTCTCCACCACCAAGATTTTTTATTATTATTAATTTAATAGACCTATTAGAACTGCTGTAGAAGAGCTGTCTGGTCTGAGTTCAAATGATTTGTGATTACATATCGGGGGTTATATTTTAAAAAAAAGAAAAAAAAAAGTGGAAGCTAATACTCTGTGGTTTCTACCACAGGAATGACCTGGTCTTCGGATGATGGGCCAGTGCTCAAAAATTCAAATGCTCGCTGGCTCTGTGATACCAACTGCATGATAGGTGCCAGCAGAACCTCAGTGGTTGAGAGACGGCGGTAGATCATATCAGTAGTGGGCAAAGCCAGTGTGTCATGTTCTGGAGAGCCTAAGAGCTGGGCATCTAGCTTCAAACTGCCCTTACGGCCATTTGAAATTGTGGTAGGAGTTGGGGAGAGAGCTGAGCTGACTGGAGGGCCACTGGCAGACCCACGACGAGAACGGGCATAAAGGCTCCTGCGGTGACGTGGGCGACCATCCATGGCTTTGAGGAAGAGACTGTTAACAGAGGCATGGTTGGATGGACTTTCAGGAAGTTCATCTGATGTTGAGGTGTTTGTTGCATTCAGATCAGACACCTGTTTCACCTGTGAGAAAGAAAAGCCACAGTAGTCACCTGAAAGTATGATTCTTATTTTGATAATGTACAGACTAATCCCATTGTAATGCCTGAGTCGAGATAGTATACATCATATCTTTACAATGCCACACATTACTTTAGCAAAATATTCCAGGCTCAATCGACAGTATCTGAGGCATAATATAGATAACCACAAAAATAAAGGTCAAATTATCCCACCTTTTCTTTGTAAAAAGCAAAAATCTGTTTTACAGTGAGGAACTTACAATGGAAGTGAATGTCGATGGAGCTTAATTTGTATTGAACCCAGAATATTCTTTTAAGCCAGGTCACTTCAAAACCATGGACTGCTTCATGCCTGCTGTTTCACATTTTGAGCTTCACTTGTTAATTTTCAATGGTGTTTCGGTACTGGATATTCAGTGGCATTTCTATGCTTAAGAGAGCTGTGTGATTTTTTTTCTTCAATAAAACCAAC
This sequence comes from Moxostoma hubbsi, assembly GCA_032164185.1. NCBI lineage: Eukaryota > Metazoa > Chordata > Actinopteri > Cypriniformes > Catostomidae > Moxostoma > Moxostoma hubbsi. Next base: position 19,350,623 of record JAVLUX010000014.1, on the reverse strand, counting down.
ATGAGAAAAAAAAGCAATAGCAGACCATATAGTTAAGAAATTCACCGTTTGTTTTGAGATTCTTGAACCGAACACAGGTTGCAATAGTTGTTTAATTAAGACATAAACTGGCTTAAAAACATTACAGTATGTACCCAATCTTTTTTATTGATTTATTAATTGTTTTTTGGATTTTGTCCCCTTTTCTCCCCAATTTGGAATGCCCAATTCCCAATGTACTCTAAGCCCTTGTGGTGACACAGTGACCTCAACCCAGGTGGTGGAGGATGAATCTAAGTTGACTCCGCATCTAAGACCGTCAATCCACGCATCTTATCACGTGGCTTGTTGAGCGTGTTACCCTGGAGACCTAGTGCGTGTAGGCTTCACGCTATTCTCCGCGGCATCCACGTACAACTCACCATGTGCTCCACCAAAAGCGAGAACCACATTATAGTGACGACGAGGAGGTTAACCCAATGTGACTTTACCTACTCTAGCACCCGGGCCAATTGGTTGCTTCAGAAGCCTTACTGGATTCACTTAGCATGCCCTGGATTCGAACTTGCGACTCCAGGTATGGTACTCAGTGTCTTTACTTGCTGAGCTACCCAAGCCGCAGTATGTACCCAATCTTAAAGTAAAGTAAGATATAAAATTGCACTGTGCTAAAAGAAAATTGAAATAAATCCCACACCAATTTCCCCCAAAAGGCACAGTTACATAAAAAGGACAGGTGATTAATGCAGCAATCTGGCTATTATGAAAACTGATTTACTGCCCTTGAATTTTCATTCAGTTATTTTTATGGGAACACAGAGTGACACATTTAGCTTGGTCTATCTATCTCACAAATTCAGATGTGTTCAGTGATTGATGTGTTTGGCAATAAAGCAAGGTCATAATGCTGTGAAAACTGATGCGCAAATAATCTGCCTTATTTTAGTAAAACACAAGAGTTCAAGACTTTGGTTTACTGATTTTTATCACTTGGTTCTAGAGTTTGTGTGTTTTGTTAATTGGGTCAAGAGAGGTTTATTTTAGAAAAAGGTTCTAGATTGTTGTGTTTGTGTGGCCATTCTCACCAGGTCATAGAGCGGGGTGGTGTTGATGAGCAGCTGTATGAGAATCTGTCCCAGTTCCAGCAGGTCATTCATAATATTGCGTACCTGATAAGGTACATTAAGCATTTGCTGTACAGGAGGCAGACCCTTCAGTGCCTTTATACCTGAGGCGAGTTGAGCCATGAGCACAGAGCGCAGATCTTCTATGTGATGCACCTGATCCGTGTAAAATGTCAGAAGCAGCAGCAGCAGCAGGGATGTCACCATCTCCATCAGCCGCATTAAACCCACCTGAGCATGAGACAAATTACAAAATATCTGATCAGGAAACTATTGACAACGAAACACCTGAAAATGAGACACATAGTTACACCAGGCCATTAAACACCAGGCCATTAAACAGGCAAGAGAGCAGTACACAAAGGCAAGTCACACTTGAGCAGGATAACTGATCACATGGGGCAAGCAATATGCAGAACTTCATAGTCACAACAGATAATAAAGTTCAAATTAGTTACGTTTTTGATGCTGAAATTTAGAAGAGAGTGGCCTGAAAATGGGGCCTAAAAGTATGATGAAGTGGCACTAATAGCCATTCACACACACACACACCCACAGACTGCTGGCAGGAACGTGAATAGTTATCATCTTCCTCAAAAGTTTCTTGGGGATACACTCGCTGCTCTGTGCAAGTAAATCAACAAACACCACAAACTGCAAGTACTGCAAAAACCAGTATTGTTAACCACACTGCTGGAGATAGCTGAATATTATCACACAAACAAAAGAGACAGCCTTACATTCTTTTCTGCTATCCTAAATTATTTAATCACTCTATCACACTATGTCCTCTGTCTACAAGTTTTTGTAAATTTTTTAATTTGTTATTATTCTGTTCTCAATTAATTTGGTCTTCTTCTCATGAGCCCAAACCAGATTAACCCAAACAGCCTGTATTGTTTAGACAGAGAAAGAGACACTAGCCAAAAATGTTGAAGGCAATTACTACTTTTACAACTTACCGTTACAATATACTCACTGAGCGCTTTATTAGGAACACATAAACCTACTTATTAATGAGATGATCTAATCAGCCAATTGTGTGGTAGCAGGGCAATGCTTAAAATCATGCAGATACAGGTCAGGAGCTTCAGTACATTTTCACATCAACCATCAGAATGGGGAAAAATGTGATCTCAGTGATTTGGACCATGGCATGATTGTTGGTGCCAGATGGGCTAGTATGAGTATTTCTGTAACTGCTGATCTCCTGTGATTTTAATAAGAGTTTACTCAGAATGGTGCCAAAAACAAAAAACATCCAGTGAGCAGCAGTTCTGCGAACAGAAACGACTTGTTGATGGGTTTTGGGTTTCACCTGAATGCCTGTGTAAATTATACTATTGTATCAGATGAGACAAATGAAATATGCACATTATTTGAATAAGAAAGCGATTAACTGATTATGCACCGGAGAATCTTACAGAAGTCTGTTTTGCCATCAAGCCATTCCACACTTCCAAGCACGCCACGGGCAGCCAATCTCTCACGTGGTGCATATGCTGCCAGGAAACGTGAGTTTGAGTACACAGTGCTAAAACAATACTAAGACCAGTCTAGCAGATACAGGCACACACAGTCCTGCTGTGGCACTAGGATCCACCAACTGTTGCCCATTCATTTAGGTGAAGGAGAAAGTGGGTCAACCAACTATAAAGGTTCCCTCTGTGTTGTCCATTCCCATAGTTATTCGGCCACCACCTCACCACTGGGCCATCTCACAGCCTGTGACCAAAACGTGAATTACTGTTTCCAAGTCTCAACAATGTCAGCAATCGCACAGCATCTCTAATAAAGGCACACACACACACATACACATACACACACACACACACACACACACACACACACACACACACACACACAACCTGCCACATTTCAGCCTGTTGCTCCAGGCACTCTGGGGTGTCTTTTGAGATTGTCAATAAAAACTCAGTAGAACACAGTGCAGTGGGGTTCTTGTGCTCTCAGCCCCAATTACTCTCTACCCTACTGCTGGGAAAACTCTGGCCCAGAACTGCAGGACCTTGATTGGAGACAATAGTCCACCTTGGACTCTCTGATCCACAGCCCACAAGCTTATCTACACTTACAAAACATACTGAGATATGATGTGTTTTGATAGTTTGGTTGAGGTAGGGTGTTTCTGATGTCTGTATCTGGACAACAAGTAAAGATTTTCCATCAATCTAACCATAAAATTTATGAGGATAACTTTATACTGCAGTACTGCCATAGGGTAAATGCTTTAAGCCATGATATAATACAAATGATGGACAGTGATTACCCTGTTGAAAACATCAGCAAATGTTGGGTTTTGGACATTGGTCTCCAGCATAGGATGCTGGTTTGCTAATGTTACTAGAAGGGTTCTATAACAGCTTTACCAGCAAGATTTCCTTAGTCGGCCAGCATTATCCAAAAGACCATGATTAGTGACCAGTATTACCAGCTACATTTTGCTAGTAAATGGAAATTCATATTGGTCAAATTGATTGCAAATGTTTAGTTTACAAATGACAAAACTAAAATTGAATCGATTTACCTAACCTTTTAGATTAAACTTTTTAGGTAATCTACTCTGATTACTTTTGAATTACTTATTGCCTTTTTTGAATTTACATTCCTTTTAATGAAAATTAATAAACATGAAATTAAGCAACAATTTGCTATTTTTCAGTCCTGTGGCATTTACAGTATTTGACCCCGTGTCCAACTGGTATTAAGATGCATTTCTAGTGTTATGATCAAATGTGCTGTGCTAAAGAGAGTGTTTTAACTTTGCCGTTTACGAGCGGCTTTGAAAGTAAATAACCGTCCAATCGGAACATTTTAAAAAGCGGATACACAAACAATCATGAGAACTTCATGGATCTTCTTTAGTGTGTCTAATATCAACACAGATGAGAAACACAAACACCTTAAATACAGGTAAATCAACTAAAATAATGGAGAATTCTACCTGACATGTGCTTAGATTAGATCTCCAGTGGTTAAATCCATGTCTTCAGAAGAAATATAATAAGTGTCAGTGAGAACAGATCAATATTTAAGTGTCTTTTTACTATAAATTTTAACTTTCCCTTTAATGTTCACATTCTTGTTCTTTTGTTTTTGGCGTTTCCCATTATTTTTACATATCGATTTAAATATGTTTCTTAACCACATCTACACCCACTTCTCAAGACATGGATTACTTTTATGCTCTCTTTGTGTACTATTTGGACCAAAGTTCTGGACACCATCCATATGCATTGTGTGGACTTACAGAGCGGAGATATTCTTCTGAAAATCTTCGTTTGTGTCCAGCAGAGGAAAGACAGTCATATCTGGGATGGTATGAGGGTGAGTTAATGATGAGAGAATTTACATTTTTGAGTGAACTATCCCTTTAAGATGGAATGTCCATCTGGTTCTCCAAGGGTGGAGGGCTTGCTTCTCCTGAAAGCTGGAAGTGTGTTTAGCAAGTAGTGTCTAAGCATCTCCTCACCCTGTTGCTTAATGTGTTTTCTTTATGTGTGGGTGGTTGTTGTGTATTTAGGTCTGTAACACATGCATTCGCAGCCAAACAGCACGTAGCAGTAGATCCCACTGGGGTTCAAGCTCAATTATGACTATTATCTGCATAAACAAGCATTCCCATCCAGCATGTCTCTGTTTGTGTGTCTCTGATTTTGGGAGACCAAAAAAAACAGCCTTCCCCTTACATCATCAGGAATGTCCCATCATTTATTCACAAAGATGACACATTTAAATCAGAGGCGATACATCTTTGTTAAATTATTGACTAAAATCATAAAAGCAAAATACTGTGTGAATAAGTTCTATGATATCAATATGGCTTAACACTTTGGGAAGGGTAATATTCATCCTGTTGGGTCGATTGCTCTGAAAAGAGAAAGGCCATATATAATATGTTTTTTTAAACTCAGCAAACCTTCAGGTTGTGATACAGCTTGAAACAGTTTTTCTCCCTTTCTGTAACTGTATGTCCCTCCTTTGCCTGAGTATGTCTCAGGGGTCTTGATTTAGAACATGTAATTGCTGTGATTTATTCAATGTGGCTGAGTCTACGGACTAGACAGGAAGCCCTGGGGGTGGAATGGCAGTGTGAATGGATGGTACACAACACTTAGAGAATTGAATTTAACTTCAAACCAAAAGAAAAGGAAATGAGGCGGTGGTTTAAGAAGGTCCTGAGGAGCCACTTGCTGTAGACATAGATATCATCCCATCAGTGTGCATGGTTGAGTCTCTCTAGTCTCTACCAGACATGTCTGGAGACATATTTGTTCCTTTGACTCTAGCAAACTCTCCATTATTGACTGGTGTCTCACGTCTTCATTACCATGTTTATATTCCAAGTCTTTATTTATTCTGATGCGTGTTGACAAAGTTAAATTAAGCATATTTAAATTTAAATCTGCTCAGTTTACGAGAATTAACCCCTTTAGTCTCTGCAAAATTAACTGGATATTAAATTGAGGGGGTGACTGTGGATCAGGTGGTAGAGCGGGTTGGCCACTAATCGCAGGGTTGGTGGTTCGATTCTCGGCCCACATGACTCCATATGCTGAAGTATCCTCGGGCAAGACACTGAACCTCAAGTTGCTCCCAATGGCAGGCTAGCGCCTTGCATGGCAGCGCTGCCCCTATTGGTGTATGAATGGGTGAATGAGATGCAGTGTAAAGTGCTTTGAATACTGCTAAGGTTAAAAAGGCGCTATTATAAGTGCAGACCATTTAAATTGTCCTGAGATTTCAAAAAAAAAAAAAAAAAAAAAAAGTATGTTACATACGCTTACATAATTTTGAAACTCATATTCACTTACTTGACTATACAATTAATATAATGGAAATTGGGATTTCATAAATAAAACAGTAGTTCAAATCAGTCCAGCTGTTTGGAAAGAGTATAAAATGGATGAAGCCTTATACAGGCAAGGTCTGCATGTAGCACAAGCATTCATTCCTTGGACGTTTCATGAGGTAATGTGCTTTAAAAAAATGATGTTCTGGAATTACCCAATAAGAACTCAGGCTTAAATTCATTTTCACCGCTGTGGTATTACCAGAAAATTGCTGTAAACTCTTCATCTAATTTAGTAGATTTGGAGCAAATTTGATTTGAAGCATTGGTAAAAATTCCACAATAGACGTCTATGCAAAAGGATGTTGTAAAAGTACAGACTGGGCTAATATTTAGAAATATAAAACAGTTCCGGTCCTCGAAACTGGATGAACGAAAGATGTTCCAAGAGTGTTGATGTCTCAGAACAGCCATAATCAAAACTGAGTTTAAATGTATTTTGCTAAGGTCTATGTAAACTTCATCATAGTTGTGGTTGAGGAAATAAGTCAAACCTGCAAGTGCCCAAACACTGTGAACACACTGCATTAGCAAAAACTTGACTGGCTACTGCTGTGATCAATCACGCTATCGGTCTATGTAGTCCTTTATGTGTTCGGTTAAAGTTAAGGCAGTTCGACATGAATAAACCCATTCATAATGTCAACTATAATAAACTTACATTTATGTTTTATACATTGGAATATTTTTTCGTAGTGTGGTAGTTGCCACCCCATGCCACCCCGGTAGATCTGCCCCTGTCGGCAATTGCCTCTCACTCCATGAACGCTCTGAATACTACTACTATACTACAGCTGGGAAAAACAGTTAAACTAACAGTTTCCTTCAGCCTTAAAGGGTTAGTTCACCCAAAAATAAAAATTATCTCATAATTTACAAACCCTTAATGGCTTCCCTGAAGTGAATAACTTTCTTCTGCTGAACACAAACGAAGATGTTTAGAAAAATATCTGAGCTCTGTTGGTCCATACAATGGAGGTGAATGGTGATCAGCACTTTAAAGCTCCATCTTGACAGCAGTCTCCTTCTGATTCCTATAGCACCATCTAGTGCTCTGCGCATGTGTGAAGCACTAGGTGGTGTAATTGAGCTTGAAATCCTGATTGTGCCAAGAGACTGCAATGACAAGATGTAAAGTGAAAAAGGAGTTTCTTCTTCTTCTTCAAGAACGGTCTGTTCTTGTTCTCACCCAAAACCAACTGGATCGCTTCAGAAGACATTGATTGAATGGATTAATTTTATGTTGACTTTATCTCTTTATTGGAGCTTTTGGAGTTCTGCTAACCATTCACTTGCATTGTATGGACCAACAGAGCTGAAATATTATTCTGAAAATCTTTGTGTTGAGCAGATTTGGAATGTGTCTGGGAAAGTTGGAAGACCTTGAGAATCATATTCAGCAAAACAACGTCTGAATTGTTGGAATTCCCGAGAACAAAGAATGCAGAGATATGGAGAAATTCCTAGATGAGCTCTTCCTGAGTCTACTCAACATAACTGCACATAATCTAGAAATTGAGCAAGCTCACAGGGTCCTGGCTCGCAGACCCGCTGAGGGAGACAGGCCCTGATCAATTCTGGCCAAATTTCTGAGATCATCCAATAAATATCTTGTGTTACGTGAGGCGAGGAGTAAAGGAAGTCTTTTCTTGGAAGAACCACAACATTTTCTTGTTCCCGGACTTTGCAAATTCTACAAGAGATAAACATGATCGATTCAAAGAATGCAAGAAACTCCATCAACAGAAGGTCGCTTTTGCACTGATGTTTCCGGACAATTTAAGAATAGATACTAAGGATGGCCACAAAATATTTACATGCCTACCACAAGTGATGTCTTTCATAAAATCAATGGACTGAGGAAGTCATGGTGTGTTTCTCACATTGCTCCCAAGGGAGCTTGACTCAGTGAACATACACTTGACTGTCTGAGGAAGCTGGGCTCCTTTTTCTTTTTTTCTGTTCGTTTGATTCAGGGGTAAGTTCGTGGTTTGACTGTTCCACTAATGTTGGAATGTGGTAGTTATAGTTTTGACACACAATCTATTTTTTCAATATGTCAAAAGTTAATATGAGTGGATTATCTCTCTCCATGTGGAATGTGAATGGGTTGGGGCACCCCATCAAAATAAGGAATGTTATTTATTTTAAAATGTAAGAAATATGATGGTGTTTCTTCAAGAAACACATCTTTCCCCACAGGAAGCTGAAAAATCTGGGAAGATATGGGATGGACATGTTTTCTTTAGTGCTGGCTCAAGTAAGAGCAGGGGAGTCAATACATTGATAAGTAAACATCTAAAATTAAAACTTCTCAAACAGAGCAAAGATAAATTAGGAAGAGTCATTATTGTCTTAGCAGAAATTCAGAGGCAAAGGTTGATTTTGGCTAATATTTACACACCTAAATCTGATGATTAGGGCTTCTTTTATAGATCTTGATGGGATGTTGCAAGCCGTTGGCAGCCCTCATGATATAAGACTTTAATCTTTTGATAGACTCGGTCCTTGATCATAGTGAAGCAAAAGTGTCTAAGCCCCCTAGAGCAACATTGACACTTCAAAGGATGTGTAAAAATCTTGGTTTTACAGATATTTGGAGATTTTTAAACCCATCTGTTAGGGACTATACAAGTCCCTCATTTCATATGTTGTTGATTGTTCAATTGTAAACATCTTAATCTCAGATCACACCCTGGTGAGTTTAGAGGAGTTGCCACATATGGAGGAAAATAAATCATATAGTCGGCGCTTTAATGTATCCCTTTTGCAAAATCCTCCAAATTTCCAACAAATATTAAAGGCCGAAATCAAAGTTTATATGGAGACCAACTGGTCCTCAGTATCCTCTGTGGGCGTGGCACTTAATGCAGTTCTTAGGGTTGGATAATACAGTTTGACTCATTCATCAAAAAATCCAAAGCACGAGAACTCAACTCATGGAGTTGGAAGTGAATACTAAAAGCTTAAGCACCAAATATTGTCTGATTGCCTCAGGTAATTTGACCTGATTGAAATGCAGATATAATACTATTATGCCATGGAAGGTGGAGTTTTGTTTATTCAGGGCAAGACAATGAATTATTTAAGGAAGGCTGGCCGAGAGCTCGAGGAATCTGTAGTCAGATCTCCCGCACAAATTGCTGTGTGTCACTTTCTATTGCCAGGCATGTTTCTTTGACTTGTCTTTTATATTTAAGAATGTTTATTTATTCTGATCATGTGTGAATTTGGCTTTGATTGTTTTAGAAACGTACATTTTAAATCCTACCTGGCAAATAAATTGTTACTTTTTGATTTATTCTGTATTCCTCCAAAATCATTTAATCACCGGTAGATTAGAGGGACACCGCAAATTTATGTCCAGGTTGATGATCATTACTGGAGCTTATGAATAGGAGAAAAACACATAAGACTACCAGTCACTGCTTATCACTGTCTTAGTAAGTAGCTCATGCTTTCCAAGCCGTCGCGATGGCTGACCCAGACCGTCCAACTCGGCTACGTGATTCAGTTCGTCAGGCGCTGCCCTGGTGTCCACTTCACCATGGTGAAGAGCGAGAATGCCGCCACCTTGCATGTGGAAATCGCCACCTTTCTACGGAAGCACGTAATAGAGCCTGTCCCTCCAGGTGAAATGAAATGTGGGTTCTACAGCCCCTACTTCATTGTACCAAAGGTGGCGGGTTGCGGCCAATCTTGGACTTGTGAGTTCTGATCGGGGCCTTACACAGACTCCCGTTCAAGATGCTGACACTAAGGCACATTCTAGCGAGCATCCAGCATCAAGAATGGTTCATGGCAGTAGACCTGAAGGACACGTACTTCGACATCTCGATTGTACCTCGACACAGACCCTTCCTGTGGTTTGCATTCGAGGGTCATGTGTACCAGTACAAAGTCATACCTTGTCTGACTTTCTCCCCTTGCATCTTCATGAAGGTCACCGAAGCTGCCCTTGCCCTTGAAGTGGGCAGCCGCATTCTCAACTACCTCGATGACTGGCTAATCCTAGCTTCCTCTCGGGATGTGTTGTGTGCACACAGGGCTTCAGGTACACTCAGCCAGTTAGGGCTTTGGGTCAACTGGGAAAAGAGCAACCTCCTCCCAGATCAGAGCATCTCTTTTCTCGGTTTGGAGTTGGACTTAGTCTCGATTACAGCGCACCTCACAAACGAGCGCACCCAGTCAGTGCTGACCTGTCTGTAGGCATACAGACAGAAGAATGCAGTCCCACTGAAACTACTTCAGAGGCTCCTGGGGCATATGGCATCCTCGGCGGTGGCCATACCACTCGGGTTGATGCATATGAGACCGCTTCAGCACTGGCTCCAGACTCAAGTCCCGAGATGGTCATGGTGCCACGGCATACATTGCATGGCCATCACACCGATCTGTCGCCACCTCTCCAGCCCTTGGAACGACCTTGCGTTTCTACGGCAGGGGTTCACCTAGAACAGGTCTCCAGGTGCAATAGGTATGCGGCCGCCGGACCCTGAATGGGCCCACAGTTACTTTGGCACATCAACTGCCTCAAGTTTCTGGCAATACTGCTCACCCGGCAGAGGTTCCGGCCGTTGATCCAGGGCAAGCATGTGTTGGTTTGAACAGACAACATGGCGACAGAGGCATATATCAACCGCCAAAACTCCTCTTCTGGAGTCAGCAGCACCTCAAATTGCTGCGAGCCACTCACATCCCAGGCGACCTCAACACCACGGCGGATGTGCTGTCACGAAAGGTCACCCACAAGGGAGAGTGGAGACTCCACCCTCAGGTGGTTCAGCTAATTTGGAGTCGAGATGGGCAGACACAAGTAGACCTGTTCACCTCGCCGGAATCCTCCTATTGCCCGCTCTGTTACGCCTTGACAAGGCCCCCCTCAGCATAGATGTGCTGGCACACAGCTGGCCGTCTGGACTATGAAAGTATGCATTCCCCCAGTGAGCCTACTTGCACAGACCCTGTGCAAAGTCAGGGATGATGAAGAGCGGGTGTCTCTTACTGGCCCACCCAGACTTGGTTCTCGGACCTCATGCCCCTCCCTGGTAAATTCCCCTGAGGAAGGACCTTCTTTTTCTTAGAGTCAGTGGAGCTTAAGGCACTCTTATTGAAGACTGCCCTCCTGACGGTGCTCACCTTCATCAAGAGGGTAGGGGACCAGCAAGCCTTCGCTGTCAGCGAAACGTGCCTGGAGTTCGGTTCCTGGCTACTCTAACTTGATCCGGAGACCCTGACAGTGGCCATGTGCCCAAGGTTCCCACAACCCCTTCCAGGGACCAGGTGGTGAACCTGCAAGTTCTGCCCCAGTAGGATGCAGACCCAGCCTTAGCGTTGCTTTGTCCCGGTGCTTGCTTTACACATCTATTTGGATCGCTTGCAGAGCTTTAGGATCTCTGAGCAGTTCTTTGTCTGCTTTGGTGGACAGTGGAAAGGAAGCGCTGTCTGCAAACAAAGGATCACCCACTGGATCATCGATGACATAGCTGTCAAATACCAGGCTCAGCACGTGCCGCCCCCTGCAGGTCTATGAGCCCATTCCACCAGGAGTGTGGCGGCATCCTGGGCTCTGACCAGTGGCCCCTCTCTAGCTGACATTTGCAGAGCAGCGGGCTGGGATACACCCAACACCTATGCGAGATTCTACAATCTCCGGGTTGAGCCGGTCTCATCCCGTGTCTTAGCAGGAACAAAATGGGTAAGTCCGGGTCGACCGGCCAGGTATATCACTTGCGCCTGGCACCTTTCACCTTCCTTGAGCTGAAGATTTGCATTGTTGATTCCCAGCAGTGTTCACAAATGTGTTTCCTGGTTGATTTCCTCCTAGCTCTGCGGCAGATGAGTTTGTGGAGAAACTCACTGCCAGCCCAGTACTTGTGCTAACTACACCTGTACTGGGACAGGTGCTCCGCATGTGCTGGTTCCACATAGGCAACCCCTTGCGACATATTTTCAGCTGAAAAACATTTCCCTGTTGGAAAACGGTGTCTTCCTTGGGACCCTCTGCCCAAGAGACCCCTCTGCCCCAGTCTCCATGCTCTTCCCCTTGGGAGTGACTCCCCCCCCCCCCCCCCCCCGACGTGGACACTGGCATCCCGGTTGGTTAGCGAATTCTCTCTTTTTCTGGGGAGAAAAAGAAAAGAGGGAAAAGAGGACTAGGACAAGCCAGTCCCAATCTTTTTGGGTAGTCGACTCATCCCCAAAAGGGCTGTTCAACACTCACTCTAGCATCAGGGGAGGTTACGGTCTGGTCCGGTTCGTTGGCTATGCGTCACACAGCAGTCTGCCTGTCTCGCACCGCTGATCCACGTCACCCAGTTCAGCTAGTAGTGGCGTTTTTGTAGGGGACCCCTAATGTCAATACATTGAGTGAGTGACAGATAGGGAACGTCTTGGTTACTTTTGTAACCTTCTGCCACAACGCTGAACTACCCGCTGTAATGGCTGGGACCTTATTCTCGGCTCCTCAGCACAAAACCTAATGAGCTGTATGCACGTCCCCTCATTTTATACTCTTATGTCCAGGGGAGGGGCATGTAAATGCTCGCACACTTTTTCAGTTCTGCCCACAAATTTTCTGTCAGATTGAGGATTGGCCACTCAATATCTTGACTTTGTTGTCTTTAAACCATTTTGCAACAACTTTGGAGGTTTGCTTGGGGTTATTGTCCATTTGGAAGACCCATTTGATGATGTTCTTCGGCTTGTGAGCCTCACTCTTTTTCCTCCAAACATAACTATGGTCATTATGGCCAAAAAGTAACATTTTTGTGTCATCAGACCAGAGGAAATTTCTCAAAAAACAAGATCTTTGTCCCCATGTGCACTTGCAAACTTGTTTTACTGTGGATATAGATACATGTCTACCTGTTTACACCAGCATCATCACAAGGCCCTTTGCTGTTGTTCTGGGATTGATCTGCACTTTTCGCACCAAACTACGTTCATCTCTAGGAGACAGAATGTGTCTGCTTCCAGAGCTGTATGATGGCTGTGTGGTCCCATGGTGTGTATACTTGCGTACTATTGTTTGTACAGATGAACGTGGTACCTCAAGGCATTTGGAAATTGCTCCCAAGGATAAACCAGACATTTTTTTTTTTCTGAGGTCTTGGCAGATTTCTTTTGATTTAACCATGATGTCAAGCAAAGAGGCACTGAGTTGAAATACATTCACAGGTACACCTCAAATTCCCTGAATGTAAGCTTCTGGCCCACTGCAAATGTGATAGTCAATTTAAAGTTAATTAATCTGTATGTAAACAATTGTTAAAAAAAAATAACTCATGTCATGCACAAAGTAGATATCATAAACAACTTGCCAAAACTATAGTTTACTAATATGAAATCTGTTGAGTGGTAAAAACATTTTTATTTAATGACTTTAACCTAATTGTATGTAAACTTCTGACTTAAACTGTACTTAGATTGTCTTAATTTGACCTCAATGTTTCATGGAGACAGGATTTGTCTGTAGGGCAAATGGCATTACCTTTAAAAAAAACAAACAGTTTATTGTTGGCTTAGGTCTCATGTTTAAGGACATGAACTGATACCCACATGTAGTAATGTAGATCAGATTGGAGTGACTTGTTCAAGGGCCTACCTTCTCAGCAGCTGCCCCTAGAGTCTGCAATATGTTGTCCACTCTTTCTTTCAACTTCATCAATCTGTCATACAGCTGCAGGTACACACACAACAGCAGACTGCGGACACGTGTCCACATCTGAGGCTCTTCTTCTTCTTCATCATTACTATTCTTCTCATCTTCATAGCTCTGCACCCTTCTCTCCCACTCACAACCTATAAAGGTGAAACAGTGTGAATGCTCTACTGTAAGTTATACAAAGATGAACTCATGTGCACTTGCGCTCTCTTGTGTGTTAAATCTGCATGTGCATAACAGAATTGTAAACCTATGTTTATTTTGCAAAAAAACAATGCTTTATCAAAAAAATAAAAATTCAAACAACTCTGTGTCTCCTTGTCAGTCTGTTTGCTTGTTTCAAAATGTCTTACGGAGTGTTGGTGGCATAGGAAGGTAGTAAGCAACTGCCTCCTCTGATTGAGTGATGAGCTCATCCAGGACAGCAGTGATCAATTGCCCAGTTGTTGTTTCTTTTGCTGCTTCCAAGAGGCGCAAGATGAGCTCCAAAAGTTGATCCCATCTTATCACAGCTCTGTCCAGCTCTTCGTTTACACGAGATTGCGCATCATCCAGCCACGAGAAGAAAGCATTCTTTAGATTAGCAACTACCTGAGGGGAGAAATGTAAGGTGAGCATCAACAAGGTCAGGGGAGAAATGTAAGGTGAGCATCAACAAGGGGACAGTGGCAGAATAGACATTTGCAAGACTTTTGGTTCAAATCATGTGACATGTTAGTCCAAGAAGCGACTAAACAAATGAAAAACAGCCACAAAGAGGTTGTAGTTCAAATACGTCTGTCATAAATATAAATGGAATACTTTGATGTTTTGTTCTACAACATAAATTACACAATCATATACCGAAAGTGAATTTTGAATCTGCCGTGTTTTTTATTTATTCATGAAAATATAAATAAAGTATGTTTCTAACAAGTTGCTAAATCAGAATCAGCTTTATTGCCAAGTATGCTTACACATAAAAGGAATTTGTCTTGGTGACAGGAGCTTCCAGTGTACAACAATACAAAAAAAAAAAAAAAACAGCAGCAAGACATAGATAATTAAAATAATAATAATAATAATAATAATAATAATAATAATAATAATACAAATACATAATTAGACATACATGTACATACACTCAGACACACACGTTCATACATACCCACATACACACACGTAGTGCAAATCTATTACAAATCCGTTATATAAACAACAAAAATATAGTATATTATGTACAGTGCAATGTATGAAATGGCAGAAGTGGATATGTTGGATAATATAAATAGACTTAACTGTGTATTGCACATAATTATTGCTCAATGGGGCAATTCTAACTGTTCATGAGATAGCTAGCCTGAGGGAAAAAACTGTTCCTGTGCCTGACGGTTCAGGTGCTCAGAGCTCTGATGCGTCAACCAGAAGGCAACAGTTCAAAAAGGTAGTGGGCTGGGTGAGTGGGGTCCAGAGTGATTTTACCAGCCTTTTTCAGCTACTCTAAAACCACTCTGGTTTTCGTAGCTGCACCAAACCAGTTCCTGAAGTGCAGAGGCAAGACTCAGTGACTGCTGAGTAGAACTGTATCAGCAGCACCTGTGGCAGGTTGAACTTCCTCAGCTAGCGAAGGAAGTACAACCTCTGCTGGGCCTTTTTCACAATGGAGTCAATGTGTGTCTCCCACTTCAGGTCCTGTGAGATGGTAGTGCCCAGGAACCTGAATGACTCCGCTGCTGCCACAGTGCTGTTTAGAATGGTGAGGGGGGACAATGTTGGGTTGTTCCTCCTAAAGTCCACAATCATCTCCACCGTTTTGAGCCTGTTCAGCTCCAGGTTGTTTTGACTGCACCAGATAGCCAGCTGCTCAACCTCCTTTCTATATGTAGACTCATTGTCATCTCGGATGAGGCCGATGACAGTGGTGTCGTCTGCAAACTTCAGGAGCTTGACAGAGGGATCCTTGGTGGTGCAGTCATTGGTGTAGAGGGAGATGACTAGTGGGGAGAGTACACATCACACTAGTGGTGTGTACACAGCACACACCAGTGCTGATGATACAGGTGGAAGTGAATTTTCCCTGCCTCACAAGCTGCTGCCTGTCTGTCAGAAAGATGATAATTCAATGACAGATAGACATGGGAACAGGGAGTTGGTTTAACTTAGTCTGGAGAATAGCTGGGATGATGGTGTTGAAAGCCGAGCTTAAGTCCACAAAAAGGATCCTTGCTGATGTCACCGGTCTGTCCAGATGTTGCAGGACATGATGCAATCCCATGTTGACTTCATCATCCACAGACCTGTTTGCTCGATAAGCAAATTGAAGGGAATCTAGAAAGGGTCCAGAGATGTCCTTCAGGTGGGCCAACACCAGTCTCTCAAATGACTTCATGACCACAGATGTCAGGGCGACAGATCTGTAGTCATTAAGTCCTGTGATTTTTGGTTTCTTAGGGACAGGGATAATAATTGAGTGTTTGAAGCAGCATGGGACTACACTCTGCTCCAGTGATCTGTTGAAAATCTAGTGAAGATGGGGCCAGTTGGTTAACACAGGAACGAAGGCACGCTGGTGAGACGCCATCTGTGCCTGAAGCCTTCCTTGATCTTTGCTTCCGAAAGACACAGCACACATCATCTTCACAGATCTTGAGTGCAGGTTGTGTAGCAGGAGGGGGGAGGAGCAGCTGTAAATGAGCTTTTGAGAAGACCATAAACTTTGTTTTCTGAGCATTCAAAACCAAATTTAAACTCTGCAGAGAAGTTTGTAATGACTGAAATGCAGTCTGAAGCTCTTGCGCTGCCTGCACTATGGAGGGAGCATATGCATAAATGACAGTGCCATCTGTATACATGTGTAATTTTGCTTAAATGTTGTTACCAATTCATTTATAAAAATGGAAAACAAAATAGGTCCCAAAATGGAACCCTGGGGGGGGGTCACCTTTAGTTACCTCAAGGAAAACAGATTTATGGCCCTCTGTATTGTTGGTGTGAAGTGAAGATCAGAGCGGGGGAGGGGTGCGAGACTGGGCTTTTCAAATCTGCAGTAAAGAACATTCAGTTCATCAGCCATTAGTTGACTCTCTACAGAGCAAAGGGGAGGTGTCTTGTACTTGGTGATGCTTTTTAGGCCTTTCTTCAGATGCAGGATCAGTTTTTTCAGCTTTTCAGAGTAGCTTCTTTTAGCCAATCTGATTTAGTCGGTGTGTTCCTGGCCTGGTTGTACAATGTTTTATCCCCACTTCTGTAAGCATCCTCTTTGGCATGATGAAGCTGTCTTTAGTTTTCCTGTAAACCATGGTTTATCATTATTGAATTATAAAAATGTCCTTGTAGGGATGCACATATCCTCACAGATACTGATATATGGTGCCACAGTATCTGTGAGCTCGTCCAGGTCTGTGGCTGCAGCCTCAAAAACACTCCAATCAGTGTAGTCAAAGCAGGCTTGTAGTTCCAGCTCTGCATCATTGGTCCAACTCTTTACAGACCTTACTACAGGCTTAGCTGATATTAGTTTCTGTTTGTAGGTCAGGAGAAGATGAACCAAACCGTGATCAGAGAGTCCTAATGCTACATGTGGGACAGAGCAATACACATCCTTTACAGTGGTAAAGCAGTGGTCCAATATATTTCTTTCTCTGGTGGGGCATGTGATGTGTTGTTTGTATTTTGGCAGTTCATGGGTGAGGTTAGCATTATTAAAATCTCCCAGAATAATGATAAGAGATTCTGGGTGTTGTTGCTCCATGTCTGTGATTTGCAACGCTGTGTTCTTGCATGCTTTTCCAATGGGTTTTAAAAATGTATGAGTACATTAAGATATGTGGTAAACATTACTTCAGGATACTTGGATGTTTTGTTCTAGACAAATTACATACATTCATACAAACATGAATTTTGAAGCCATTTGTTTAAAAACAATATGTTGCTAACAAACGGCTAAATTAGGAATACATCATTGTGGCAGCGGGGGCGTGGTCAAGCGCCCGTCCAAAGGGAGAAAGCGGTAAGGGCGCTTGCACCTGAGCTATATTATGTCTAACACCTGTCTCTAATTACAGTGAGTATGGGGAGAGCGGCATAAAAGGGCCACAACGTCGCCAGAGAGGGGGTGATGCAGATGCCAGTCCAGTGTTGGCAACACAACGAACCTTTTACATTATTCTTTGTTCCGTTATAAAGTCATATTGTGAGCACATTAAAGGCCCTTACCTGGCTATAGAGAGAGAGCTGTCACCGTGTCCTTCTTTCGCATCCTGAACTTTTGTTACAATCATGGTTACTGTTGTAACCTCTGTTCTCTGAGGGAGGGAACGAGACATTGTGTTGAATGAAGTGACACAAGGGGTCTTCCTTGGGAGCCTCGCGTACCTCTGAACTTGAGAAGAGACCAATGAGATATTGGCAGACAGAATTTGCATGTCCTGCACCCTGTATAAAGGGAAGCGGGCATGTGTCTGTCAGCCAAGAATAAGGTATGGCTGTTTACAGTGGTAGGTCTAGTGCCATGGCAGAACGCCTCATTCCCTCCCTCAGGGAACGGAGATTACAACAGTAACCGTGACATTCCCCTTCTGTCACTCACTCAACGTTGTTTCGAATGAAGTGATACAAGATGTACTGTTCAATAGCGCCATGCACTAGCCCGTGTTAAGTGAACTGCGGTCACAGGTGCAAGCAGGCTGCTGCGTCGGCCGCACGTAACCCTCCCCAACGCTCCCAGAAAAGGTGCTACATGACCAGCATGGGAGCAAGCCAGGCAGCCGCAGCCTTTTCTCTCTCTATGTCTCTCGCATAGAGTGTGAAGCGGCTGGGGCTATTATAATGCTATGAACGCGTCGGGGAAGGCGGTCTTTCCCGATCCTATTCTTTCAGTGGGAAAAGACCCTCCGGAGGCCACATCCTGCCCAGACTAGGGGGAGGTGATATGTGGCTAATACACCATGTGGGTTGTCAAGCCACTTGTGTGAGTGGCACAGTGGTAGGTCCTGCCTGATGAGGGATGAGCTCTACAAGCACGGCGACCGGGGGCAGTGGGACTGTCCAAGGGAGACGCGGGTCCTCCTCCCAGGGCAGTGCTTGCAGGTTCATAACCTGATCCCTGAAGGGGGACATAGGAACCTTGGGCACGTAGCCCGGTCGCAGTCTCAGGATAACGTGAGAATGTCACGGACCGAACTCCAGGCAGGTGTCACTGACAGAGAAAGCTTGCAGGTCCCCAACCCTCTTGCTGGAAGCTAGCACTATCAACTAGAGAGACAAACTGCCTACGATCAGAGAAATAGGACCTGAACCAGTTTAATGCAGTACCGGAGACACCAAATACAGATTCAAGACTGGTGAGTAAACCAGCACTGAGTCAAGAAGAATGAGAATAGAAAGAGCCTAACAAGTCACTAGTGATATTGACTAGTCATTTCTTTACTATGAAATTTCCGAATTCAGGATACAAATTGCTCTAAGAGATCAAAGATTTTTGCGAGGAAGGGAAGATTTGAAATGGGATGGAAGTTGCTCAAATTGTCCAAATCCATATTAGGCTTTTTTGGAACTGGAGTTACAGCAACAATTTTAAATGCTGTAGGCACAACACCAGTACACAAGGAGCACTTTATTATGTCCAAAACAATGGGACACAGAGAGGCAAAACAGGATTTGAATAGACTAGTTTATAGAGGATCAACAATGCTAGTGGCAGCTTTCATATGTGATACCTCATTACTTAGAGTAACATGGTCGATTTGAGAGAAATTTGAGAGAGGTGTGGCGGAGAATCAAGACGAAATGAAACCGAAAAAACAGATGTGGTAGCAAGAATATTTTTCTGAACAGTGTCTATCTCAGTGCTAAAACATTCTAAAAACATGTTACACAATGGAAGTGATGCAGGTAAGGTGGTGGAACAAATACATTTGAGCAATCTATTAATAGTATTGAAAAATTCTGGCTAAACAATTAATCAAAGTTATGACATCTCTTATAGATCAGGTGGGGTTTATTCAGGCACAGCTCTTCTGATAACATTAGCGTTTCATCACTATCATATGGTCAGTGGCAAATGATCAGACTCCGGTCGCTACCATTTTACTTGATGCCGAAAAGGCATTTGATATATTAGAATGGTGGTGCAGCGGTTAGCACTGTCACCTCACAGCAAGAAGGTCGTGGGTTCAAACCCCGGTTGCCCCGGCCTTTCTGTGTGGAGTTTGCATGTTCTCCCTGTGTCTGTGTGGGTTCTCTCTGGGTGCTCCAGCTTCCTCCCACCCTCCAAAGACATGCAGGCTAGGTTAATTGTTTCCAAAAATTGTCCTGTGAGTGGTTGTCTGTCTACGTGTGGCCCTGCGATGGACTGGCGACCTGTCCAGGGTGTACCCCGCCTTTCGCCCAATGTTAGCTGGGATAGGCTCCTGCGACCCTGTACACAGGATAAGCGGTTGACGATGGATGGATGGAAATATACGGGTTTGGGAATACTGTTATTGGATGGTTATTAAGTTACTTCATAGACACCGATAGCGGCAGTACAAACAAATGGATTAATTTCAGATTATTTTACTCTGGATAGTACCCAGCAAGGTTGGCCTCTTTCCCGACTATTGTTCTGTCTTGCCCTGGAACCATTAGCAGCCATAAGAAAGATAGATTATTTTCCAATGGTGGTGGCGGGAGGTATGGCGCATAAGCTTTTTCTTTACGCTGATGATATTTTATTAGTCTCTGACCCCATTAGATCTACGTATTGTTTGGGCATTTTATTCCCAGCAAATTTGTCTGATTTTGTTAGTTAAATCTGACCCCTTGTATAAAAAGGTTTGAGCAATATGGGCAAGTGGGCTGCATTACATTTATCTATGACTGGGAAGGTTAATGTTATTAAAATTTAACTACCTGCTACAATCTCTCCCTGTAGATGTCCCCGTGTCTTATTTCAAGCAATTTTGATAGCATAGCGAAGTCCTTCATTTGGAATGATAAGTATCCTAGATTACATTTCAATAAATTACATAGGCCGATTGACAAAGTTGGGCTAGGCCTACCCAAGATTTTGTTTTGGTTGGTTGGAATGGGTCTTAAAATAACATATTAAACAGTTTTCGTTTTTTTGGAAATCTGTTTTGAAAACAATGTTTATTTTTGATATTCCGTTTGGTGGCGCTAGTGACACAGAAATTACTTCATCTTTAAAAGGATGTCTGTTTAAAATAATACAAGTTACATTTAAAAAGTTGCCAGTGTCATTATATTGTTCACATAGGCCTACTGCACACTGTTGGGTGCTGTCAAATACTCACCTCATCTGTGGGCTGTTGGAGGATAGGGAAAAACTTCTCTAGTTGCTCCAAACCCTCCTGTGCAAAATTGTTCACAGCCTCAACTGCAAAGGCAGACACACAATGAAATTACTAATCCTAAATTAAACTAAATTACCCCCTAAAGAGATGCATGACCTTACATTATACAGTAAAATCCGAGGAGATTTGTTCAGAACCAACCATTTTTTTTATACCTACAAAACCAAAGAACTGAGGAATTTGTCAATGGTCTCATTAAGTGGAAATAACCAAATAGTTCTAAATTAATAATACCTTACTGTGACGACAGGCAGCGCGAGAGGATCTAAGTGCAGCTTTTATTTAACTAAAAAGGGAAAACAAGGAACAAGGAAAACTAGGCTTGGGAGGAAAACAACATACAACATGAAATAACTAACACAGAAAACAGGGAAACCAAGGAGTTAAATACATAAAGGGGACTAACAAGGGAATGAGGAACACCTGGTGAAACAATCAGGGAAAGAGAACTAATCAGGGGAAAACCAATCATAAAATAAAACTACAAGGGACTACAAAAACCAAAAGGGAAACAGGAACAAAACAGGAACTTCAAAATAAGAGCACAAAAATAAAAGACAACGGTGAACATGACACTTACATTTATATATAACTTTTTTTAGGCACTCAAAGCTTTACATAGTACAGTGGGACTCTCCTCTACCACCACCAGTGTGCAGCATCAACCTGGATGATGCGACAGAAGTCATAGTGTGCCATTACGCTCACCACACACATTCTATTGGGTCAAACTTCAAAATATTTCCTCTTCAGGAAAGCATAGTTCACCCACAAATGACAATTCTCTCATCATTTACTCTTATGCCATCTCCAAATCGTATATGACTTTCTATCTTTTGCAGAACATAAATTAAGATGTTTAAATGATATGTGCGTTTGTCCATACAATGTAAGTCAATGGTATCCAAAACTTTGGAGTCCCAAAAAGAAAATAAAGGCATCATAAAGTTAATCAATATAATTTGAGTGATTTAATCTATGTCTTTTGAAGCGATACGGCTGGTTTTGGGTGAGAAAAGACCAAAAAGTAAGTTCACTATAAATCTACAGTTTGCTTCATGCGAAAAAAGCTTGATAACAATTCTTCACTCTTGATGCATGCGCAAAGCATCCTCAACCATAATTGATCGTATTGCTTCAGAAGACATGGATTAAACCACTCAAATTGTATAGATTACCTTTATGCTACATTTATGTCCTTTTTGGAGCTTGAAAGTTTTGGCCCCCATTGACTTGAATTGTGGGTATAAACGCATTATATCTCCCTAAAAAAATTGTCATTGTTTTCCGCAGAGGAAAGTAAGTTGTACAATTTTAGACAACATATGGTAAGTGAATGATGAAAGCAATGTCGTTTTTGAGTGAACAATTCCTTTAAGGTCTGCAAATTCTAGATTCTTAAAGCAATTAATTCTCTTATGACAGTGTCACATTGTGTGACTTCAGATCTCTCACAGACTCTTTCGTCATGAATTTAGTATTCCTGTCACGTGGTATGTTTTTCACATCAAATCTTTTTTTGCTGGTGGTGGGGTAAGCTTTTAATTTCCATTGAAAAATTTAAGAGAAGTATTCAGGTTTATCTGAACCTATGTTAATGCTTTAGATATACCATGTGCATGAATGTGAGTGACTCACTCTCGGGTTCTAGGTTCTGTAACAGAGGTGCTGCTTGTTGCATGGCTGTCATGGATGCACTACGGATACCCAGCTTGGCAACAATGCCTATAAACCCAAGCAGGGGATAACGACCTTTCACATCCATGTAGACGGCAATGGCCTGCTGCAGCGCTGAGCTGACTAGTGGCAGTTTTACCACACGCTTTAACACATTCCCCTACAGAGGCAAGACAGGTATATTATTATAGGTCTAGCTGTGGTCTACAGATTCATGAAAACCAATCTTACCTCATTGTTTTGTGTTGAAGACATGTCTGCTTTACTCTGTGGAGTCAGATTAGAGAACACAATACATTCATGTTTCAAACATTTGTTGGGGTGCAACACTCAACACACACACACACGCACACACACACACACACACACATATATATATATATATGTATATATATATATACAGTATACTGTAATTATACATTTTAAAGGAAAAATTCTTTCAGAAATTTCTCATCATTTCATCCTAGATGTGTATGACGTTCTTTCTTCTGCACAAACACAAAGATTTTTAGAAGAATATCTCAGCTCTGTAGGTCCATACAATGTAAGTAAAGGGTGACCAAATCTTTAAAGCTCCAAAAAGTGCATAAAGGCATAAGACTCCAGTGTTTTAATTCATGTCTTCTGAAGTGATTCAATCGGTTTTGGTTGAGAAAAGCCCAAATATAACTCCTTTTTCACAAACAATCTTGACATCAGCAGTCAAATGTAATCTAGCTTGAAATCATGATCATGCCGAGACTATAATTGCAAGAAGTACAGTGTACAGTGGTCTGTTATCAACCAAAATTGCCTGGTTAACTTCAGAAGATATTGATTAAACCACTGTAGTCATATGGATTACTTTTATGCTTCAAAATGAGAGATATTCTTCTAAAAATCTTAGTTTGTGTTCAGCAGAAGAAAGAAAGTCATACATATCTGGGATGGCATGAGGGTGAGTAAATGATGAGAGAATTTTCATTTTTGGTTGAACTATCCCTTTAATATGCTGATGTTTTTGGAAGATGGATGAATATTCATTCTCATATTAATGTATTGACATACATTCAGTATGAACTGTGCAACGTTTCTGAAAAATCATGCGATTTGACAATATCAAAACGTTCTGTGTTTAATCAATTTGTCACCTTCACATGGTGAAGTCAGCTGATGTCACTTGACAATACCAGCCTATGTTAGACCCACTCACTGTGGAAATGTATTTAAACTACAGGGGTCAGAATGTACCCAGCAATCAAATGTAAAAATAAAAAATACAAGAATCACCAAATTTGTTCAACCAGCAGATCACGGGCAAGATCAGAAATTACTGTCATCAAAATATGTCTTGGGAATTTTACACAGGTGTTTTTATTGAATAGCATTGTCAAACAAAATATGTAAGAAGCTGTCTTCACTGGTGCCCCTGAAATGTCATTTTAGGCAATGGCCCAATCCCACAAAAACAAATCCAATGAGATCGTTCAAAAAATGACTTTAGAATTTAGTTTGAAGTCTTGAGGCTCAAAACTTATATTCAAATTAAATCTCGAGATCAAAGAGTTCTTGAGAGTTTTCTCTCATGCAATAAAATCCAACTGTGTCAAACCTGATTAAAGCATTTGCACAAGCTTTTTAGATATTTGTTTTCAAATTCACTTATTCACACAGGGGAATACCAACAAACTGTTCAATTAATTAGAATTTGGAATTAATATATATATATATATATATATATATATGTATATATATATATATATATACCAATGAATAATTAATAATAACAAACAGCAGAAATGAACATATCTGCTTGATTCACACCTAAAAAAATGTTCTTTGGTTCTTTGTCAGAAAACCTGAGTGTCCTTACAGAATGACTTTGGTTACCTGTACAGAGTTTAACATCTATGAGTGGAATAAGTAGAAAAATAATTTTAATAGCAAAATCAGACATAAAATGAGCCTTGTAAAGCTTTGAAACACATGTCACTGTTCATTCTTTTAAAGACTTCAAGTCAGACAGAGCCGATTTAATGTCAGTTATCGGTTCTTTAATATAGAGTGTACAGATAATTGGCACTCAATGGCACCACAATTTGTAGGTCTAACAATCCCATAACCTGCATTCAACAGGATTCATCAGTGTTTACAGGTAATATAACTTATGTAATGTATTGTTTGCATTAATTACTCTGCATAAATATGATGACAATATTGACAACAACAATTATAATAATATTTTTGTATTATTATTATTATTATTATTATTATTAATAATAAAAATTATAATTAGAAGAAATGAATAATGCCTAACATTTTCTTATTGTAGTACTCTGATTTAGATGTGTCAAAATAAAACAATAATTAAAATTGGTTCTGTAATTGGTTATCGGAAACTTAAACAACTAAATTATGTATTGCTTGTAAAAAAAAAAATCTATTGGGAGATCTCCAAAAAATACATTATAATACTTTGTATGTTAGCCATGTATCTCACAACCTATTATTGTTGTTTGACTATACAATTTCTGAGTTATTTCTGAGCAGACTATTGACAGAAAAAATACATAATTTGAGCAACAACATCTGAATTGTCTTACCTTTAAGGTGAATGACACCGAGTCCTTAAAATGAGAGATAGGTTTCTTAGATATTTGTTGCAAACACACAAGTTTTGCCCTTTCTATTATGTCTCACTCTTCTGTCAGCAGAGTCTGAACAGAGAGTTTTGTTTAGATGATTTTATAGTTTTTCCATGTTAGTTGCATGTGATGCTTCACATTTAGGGTGTGGCTGGTTCACACATGCTGATAGATTTCTTAATGCATTGCTTGCCAGTCAGTTGGTTGACCCATGAACTTGACTCAATGGTCACAATGATCTTGGGAGTGTGAAATGCCACATTTTCAATGAAACCATCAGGTGTAAGTGATTTTATTTACTCTGTTTCACTGACATTTCTCCAGAGTCATACGTTTGCTCTTTGGACCACTTTCATTGAGTCAGACGAACAATAGTCTTTCATGGGTTATCGGCATGTGTATTTTAGACCAAGACTATACCCTTAATTTTTTTCTGTGAAAGAGCAGTACACATTTCTATATGTATAACAGTTACTAAATTATTTTGGAATCAAAAGACAAGTAGAGTTGCTTTGCAGCTTTATTATCCTGTATTTTATGAAAATGGTCTGATTGAGTGACCTTAATGAAAGAATATTTTGAGTGACTTAATTTCATATCTCTATATAATATAACTAGAAAAGAATGTAACCTAAACTTGCAGCATGTGAATATGCCTGCTGTTTACAGATTCGTCAGGCATTCCTTAATGAATTTAATATCACATTTCAAAAGTCATTCAGCCCCTTTTACGTCAGAAGCTTGAAGTCTCTTCTGAGAAAATCAATCTTTCCTTGGAGATGTACTACATTAAGTTTATCTTACGTAGCCATGTAAAAACAAAAACCCATTAAAGGGCTTTCTTTGCAGTCATGCCGTCTCAGATCCATTTGACTAAATTCCCAGCTAAAATGTATTCAGTAAACAGGTTTTTCCCAATCATTAGTAGGGTACGTGTAAACAGTGCTTTGACTGTTTGAGCCTGGGAAATGTCTCAGTCAAAGATCTGTTGCAATCGATCGGATTTTCCTAGGTTTATAAAGAGGCCACTATTGTATTTTCTCATTCCCCACACAAATACTGCTGATAACATTTAAATATCAGAATTGTAACATTCTCGGTGATAAAGAACCAAGACAAAATAGACAATCATGTTTTAATTTGGTAATTGGTCAGTTATTTCATTTTACAGTAATTAAAGCACTGTTTAGAGCCTTATTACCATTAACTTTTACAAATATTCTGTACTCCTGAGATATCTTGATATTTATAATGTTTTTGATTTATTTTATATTGTTTATATCATCTCTATAAGCGTTTTTTCAAATGGAAGACTACAACGCTCAAACTGAAGTTTACATCGTGGTTCAGACTGAAAATATCGCAACACTTGATTACTCAAATAACATTATTTACATGAGATTTATGACATTAAAGACACATGAGAGAATTCACTTGGGTGTCATATTTATTTTGCACATTCAGTGGATGTTAAGAACACTAACATACAGGTGGGTGTGCAACATTATCAGAGATCTCACAGCATTTTGCAGTAAATTTTATTGTCAAATATTCACAAGATAATTTTTAGTTTGCACTAAAACAACATTTTGCACATTGTCCTGCCAATTTATGTTTTTAACACCAAAGTGATCATGCATAGACCACAAACAACTTTGTTTTTGTTGTTTTTTAAACTATTGTTTTATTTGCTATCCTGTGTGTTGTATCCAGTGTTGGGTATTTCACTGTAAATTACTAATTACTTCTCTAAAAATGAAATCAGATTACTTTACTGATTACTTCATCTCAAAAGTAATCACATTACGAATTATATTACTTTCAAGATACTTTTTAAATCACTTTTCCTAGAATTGTTTTTTGTTTTCCAAAATTCAAATTCATTGTCACACACACTTTAGCGGTCACAGAAATGCTAAAAGACATATTTTAAATGTATTAGACAGTACATATTACATTAGCGCAAGTAATGTACTTAAAAGTAATTACATAAATTGAAAGTCAGTAACTCTAATCTGATTACAAGAATTTAAAAGGTAATGTTTTTTTTTTTACTAAAAGTAAATAGATTACAGTAGCTAATTACTTTGTAATCAGATACACCCAACGCTGGTTCAATCTCACATGGTTTAAACCTTTTATTATCTTTCCATTTTGTCATACCAGCAATCAGATACAAAAAAAGTGTTTCGTACATGATGGACATTATTGAGTGGATAGGATATGCTTTTATACAGGGAGAGCACTTCAGAAGCTTGAATGGAAAGAAGCATTTTACCAGCAAGAATTGCAGTTTACACCAGAGTCTATCCAATTCTTCGATGACAGAGAAGCATTTAACCAGACCAGATGAATGCCAGTGGCTAATTGGTATTAATGTGATGTTTGAAAACCAAAAATGGAGTAAGACTGTGTGTCAAAGTTGTGTATGAGTAAATGTCATGAGAACTGTATGTTCGAGTCTGCAGCTTCTAAAATCTGCGGTAAGCCCTGCTCTGCAGGGTCACATAGGTCCTGGGCAAGTTCTGACTCCATATGGACCACAGTTTGTTCCATGCCAAACTCAGACTTCTGGTTTATAGATTTAACAGTGAATCAGAGATAAATGTCCAGGTTATCAGCATGCACATTGGCAAACAATTTAAAGAGAAGCAGACTATAAAAAAACAACAACAAAAAAAACCTTAACTGTACAAGTTTACATGTTCATATAAGAATGATGTGGAAAATGGTACAAGGTCGAAGTTCACCCTTGGACTCTAACTTTGGCCACGTTTACACTAATATGTTTAAGTTTGAAAACTCAACTGTTTTCAGTTTCCTAACGCATCGTTATGTGTTAATGGGGAGCCTTTTTGAAACACTGTTTTCAGTGGAGGAAAACACTTCCAGTGTGGATGAGAGGTGTAAACGTTGCAAAATCAATGCGTTTTCAAATAAAACATATTAGTGTGGATGTGGCCTATGACAGGAAGGGGGTACTGGGGTGGAGAAGTGATACTGGATGAATAGATGAAGAAGTGAGTTATACGTCAATGTATAAAACCTGTAGTATTGCGATTGGTGAGATTATATGAACACATACTTCCTGGATTTTATGAACTACAAATAAAATGAATCCTTCTCTTCCATTTCTCAAACACATCACACCACAAGGATCAGAACGTCCTTTAACATGCTAAAACTTTTCCACTTTTAAACTGTACACCCCTCTTTGATATCTCTATATCACACAGGATTTAAAAAGACAGTGGATCCAATCCACATCAAAAAGAGCATGTGATGACATTGGATGGAGAAATCTATAAAAGCAGCTGTGAAGTGAAGCTCTGATGTATGAAACTGCAGTACTTCATAAGACAGTGACATTTAGAGTGTGTTTATAGCATAGCAGTGCGGATTAACATTTGCAGGGCCAGATTTATCCACATAGTGCATGCTGAAATTGTTGCACAAGCAATAAATCAGATCCTGAGTGCTGCTAAAGGTTTGTTGTACAATCACATGACTTAACTTGTAGCTGTGGAGAATGTGACACAGCACAAATGTTTGAAACATCTAGACAGTCTAAGCAGAACAGAACGAATCATCCTTGAAGATCATACTACCTCTGTGTCACTTTAGTGCATTGGTGATACAGTGGAGAATCAGTACATATGATAAGTTGGCCATCTCAAGCTCCTTTGGATGCAAGGGGAAACTCGATAAATCAGACCCCGCAATACCAAAAAAGTGTTGTTCAGCTGTTAGGAGTCATGGCACACACACAGATGCAGCTCATTTTAATGTCACAAATCCATAGTTCACACCATGTCCTGTTCTGTATCCTGCCCTGGTGTAAAATATGGAGCGTTGTTCAGATATGCGATAAGGGCAGCAAAAGCCAGTGCATGGAGAGGTCTATTCACTCAGACATCTTATACAGTTTAATTAGAGCCAAACCTCAGAATAAACTCAGAATAAACGTCTAACAGTCTGTGAACATGTTATATTATATTCTGGTCTTGTTATCATTAACATTTATCAAGTATGTTTGTGTTCTAGATTGTACAACTGGTGTTGCTAGTGTGTACTGGTGTTAAATGGCATTACTTATACAGTAGTTTTGTTTAAAAAGATTTATTTCCAAGGCCCATCATCACAACAGCAATGATGTAAAAGTCCCCCCCCCCACCCCACCCCAAGTCCTCCTGAAGTTCAATTACCTTCTACTTCAGAGATGGTAACAAAGGCATCTTTTTCATAACTCTAACTCCTGTTAGGTTTCACTGTGCCGTGTTGAGGTGTGTGGGGAGTGTGCAGTGAAGCTCTAACATTCACTGAGCGTGTGCCACTTTGGGATTTGGCGCCGTGGGTTTTGGCAGACCTCCTGCCAGTGAGCAGCACCCGAGGGGCAGGGGCTGTTGGAGCCAAGCATCAGGCGTCCCAAGCCCTGGTTTTTAGTGGTGCGATCAAAGTCCATGACCAGGAACTCAATAGAGATGTCTGGCAGCAACTCAGCCGGTACATCGTAGATGAAGGATTCGTTAAAGACAGGGTTGAGTGTACACTTCTTCACATGCGTTTTCTTCTTGGCAATGCGCTTGTGGCCACAGAACACGTTTAACTTCACATAAGGGTCTGGAAAATAAAAGGTGGAATGCCATTAGGTCAGAAAACACATTCGAACTGACTTTAAAATGTGTTCAGTCCTGCAGGGTTGCCTAAATATCTGACAAGAGAGGCAAAAGATGGTCAGAACACATTGGAGAGAAAGAATTACAAATGAGATCTCCACAACTTGCAATTGCAAATCTCAATTGCTTCTCCTAGAGAGACAGCAATTAAATTAAATCTCCAAAGTTTCAGAAGAGATCTGAATGTCCTACACAGTGCTCAGAAATGCCAAAATAACAGTCTGCAACTCAACCATTTTTTATCAAAACCTTTCAAGGCCAAATTATCTTTTTAATTTTATAGATCTCAATGACAATACTTATCACACACATAAACAGTGGTATTGTATAGGCAGTGAAACTCTATTCCTGAATAAAAATATATGAATAAATTAAAGCAGAATATAATTAGAATACTTATAATTAGAGCTGTCAAAGTTAATGCGTTAACTCGCGATAAATTTAAAAAGATTAACTTTTTTTTTATCATGATTAACGCATTTACAATTAATACAGCATAAACCAGCATAAACATTGGTTATAAGGGTGGAAACTTTGTAAGGTGTCTGCTTTCGAGTCATTACACTGACAAACACTTCACAACACACACACAAAACAGCACTTCCGTGTCAGTGATCAAATAATGGAGAAAGAAGCTCTTGAAGCTATTTGTTGTACAAAACAAGGCCAGATGGGAATTGTGACAAAAATAAAGTATTTTTCAGCCTATTTTAATTACCACAGAAGCACACCAAGTCTTAACTATCACAAAAATGAAACGTTTGTGTCTGCAAGCACTTTTCATTCGGAGTTCAAAGCAGCGCTTCACTCTGGCACTGACGCCCTGATGCACATCATGAATGCAGCTTCACGATTGATGTAACAAAGAAGATAGTCAGAGTCTACCAACAGATAAATATTGTGGAGGATGAGCGTTTAAGAGATTTAATACCAATTGCAATGAATATGTAACCTATGGGGAGACTTGTTCTTTTAATTAGTCAACATTATACTTTGGGAAACGTTTAATGTTACTTGAATTTGTGCTATTTTAGTGCATTTCTATCTTTATAGTGTGGAAGGCTTTGTTTGGAAAATGTTAATAAAGCATTATATTGTTACATATTGTTTTGTTTTTTCCTAAAAAGGAAATAAATTCATTTTGACATTAAAATAAGTATATTTAGAGTCAAATTTCAGCACTTTCACAATCTACGATTAATGACAAAGAATAATGTGATTAAAAGTGATTACTTATGTATTACATGACAAATTATAAATATGCATGTACATGTGTATATACTGTATGTATTGCAAATCTTTTGGTATTATGTAGCAAAGTCTCATAGTCCATCCTAACACTAATTGTTAATGGTAATTGTGCTTGGTGTATATAACTAGTCAGAAAGGTATATGTAGATGCCATGGAGTATTATGGGATTTAGAGTTTGGTTGTTGTATAGGGCTGTCCCATGGCAGTGTCTTCATTCAAGATCCTGATTTAACAATTTTCTGAATTGTTTCTATTTTATTGACATTACATCTCCTGAGCTATGAAAGTTCCTCTGGAACTGCCCATTACAGATCCAGAATTCTTTAGGAGAACTCTGGAGAGAGACATCCACAGAAATGTTCCTTTTTTCCCTTTATTACTGTGATGTTTAGCTAAATAAGAGAAGTGTTGTGTTTTTGGAATGTTTTAGTTTATGCCTCTGTCTGTATGTTTATGACTTTGCGTTTGTAGGTGTATGCATGTTTCTGCATTTGTGTGCTTGTCTGAGTGAACACTTACTGCCAGACAGGCCAGTGATGTCCAGTTTTGGAAGGTGTTTTGCTTTCAACACCACTACGCTGAGTCTGTGAGAGACTGGTTGATACGACAGAGAGACCAGCAGCTCTCCATGGCTCACACACTGGAGTGACACAAACAAACAAAGTTATGTGATAATTTGTATTTCTCATCTGTACATATACATTCACGCTCATTTGCCATTTGTCTTCACAGCTCATCCACTTTGATTCTGTGCAGAGGCATGGCCAGATTTTCAAGTATGTGATAACAGGATTGTCTATGTATCGTCTAAACCCACCCAACAGGCAGAAGGATTTGCAAATGTATCAATGAGTAACATTCCCTTTTACAAACTGCAGTAGGAGGATGAAACATAATCTGAGCAGTGAGTCAGTGTTGCTGAGCTCATACAAGTGCCAGACACATAACAAGCATTCAGATGACGCACAAAGCACAAGCATGAATTACATAAAGGAACTCACGGTTAAATGCAAATTTAAGTCCAGGTTGATATATGCAGGTTAGTGCTGATCTAGCTGGTGGACCCAATTAGCTATGCTGTTCACCAGCACAACTTGTTTTTTGTTTTTTTTTTATAATGTGATCGTCATATCTAGTTATGGGTTAGGTATGGGATTTAATTATTTACCATAAATAAACAACACACTATTTGTTTTTATATTCTTAGAAAAAAAATACCCCTGAAAATCAACTCCTTAATTAATAATAATTTTTGTATCACACAGTTTGCATGAAACATGCTACTAATTATAAATTTGAATTTGAAATGGATCCTATTGAACAGACTGAGTTTTGGATGCATAGATCATTGTTTTGTACTTGCTCTCACCTGCATGTTCCTCTTAGTGATCTGTTGAGTGATATGGACTCGGCCTGTACTCGGGTCCACGCCTGCCAGTGGAACCATTGCCTCCCCGATCACGTCGTCTCGTGAGAACCGATCAAAACTCAGCACAAGGAAGTGCAAAACAAGATCGGACAGTGAGCTGTACGGCACACCATAAAATGTGAAGGTCTCATTAAACACAGGCTCCAGCGTCTTTCTCAGGACACGAGTCTTTACTCGATGCTTTTTCTCTGGCAGAATGGTCATCTTCACGTAGGGGTCAGCACTGCCTGCCTGCCCCTCCACTGCTGACAACCCTCGAGCCTCAAGGATGGTGACCACTAAGGCCTTCTTGGGGAAGTTATAGTCGATGGCAATGCTAAGATCCCCGCGGCTTGGCTCGTCAGCAGGGGTAAAGGGGGTGGCCGTGCTGGAAACAGTTGTACTGGAGGTCTGACTGCTGCTTGCAGAGCTGCTCTCCAGACAGCAGTAATCGGCATGCACAGGAAGCTCTCGCTCCAGCCTGGGCACCTTGTGGCCACTTTCTCCTAGCCTCATCTCCATTTGTTTCTCTCCCAGCAGACCACCCTCTGCTGCGTTAACTTGAGTCCAATCAGCAAGGCGAGATTTGGCCTGACGTGCCACACGTACGATCCTCTTGCTGCTGGTCAATGTATCGGGGTAGATGCTCATTCCTTTCAGCATGTGAATGAACTTGTATGGAGGGTCTGTGAGAGGGTCACTGTGTTCTGAGTGGATGCCATGGAGCTTGTAGTTTGTCCTGTTATAATGTTTCTGACAGCAAGTCCAGATGAAGATTAATGCTATGACACTGACAACCAATACGCCAGCACCGATAAACCCTGCCAACACTGGGGACATATCTGAAAGACACAGAGGGATAAATAGACTAATGAACAGCTTGATTGAATCAATTTATCTATATTCACATAGTGATAAATCAATTGTTCTTTAATCATCAAGAATGAAACAACAGTTCTTTCCAGTTGTAGATGGTGCATGAAAACAAAGACTAGTCCACTTCAGACCTACTTCAGACCAACTTCATCCACTCTACCCATATGATGCAAAGGATCACAACATCCCAAACAGAACTGAAAATCTCAAGGCATGATTATAACAAACTCTTAAAACCAGTCTACACTGCAAAAACAGTGATATTTGACAGTGAATTTCAAAATTGTAATTCTTTTTAATTTTGATGAATGCATTTTAAAAAAACACTAGTTTGAAGGGCAGACCCTTGTTATGTGTCTACCCGGAGTCATTACAACAGCCCTTCCATGTCAGTGATAAAATGATGGAGAAAGGACCATTTAACACTGTATGTACAAACATTTGTTTGGAAAATGTTACTAAAGCATTTTCTTTCCTAAGATGGAAATAAATGCTTTTTGACAGGAAAACTTCAGCACTTTCAAAATCTTTGATTAATCGTAATATTCTTTTAAATATTCTAATCAACTGACAGCACTTATAGTAAAGAAATCAAGTTTTAGATATTAGCAATAAGAATAGAAAATATTTTGTCAGTGTCACTCCAATGTGCCTCATTTTAAAATTAAAATCAACCAAATAATATTAGAATAAATAAAAATGCATTACAAACATTCACAGTAAATGATAGACAAGCTGAGTGCAGTTTATTTGCTGAAGCTTCCTTCCTTGTGTTGTCGGGAATGGGAGAGTGACATATATTAAAAGACTAAGACTGATGACAGCAGAACAGAAACACTCCCTAAGGGAGAATGTGTTTGTTTGTGTGTGTTGCTGATGAAATTATGGATATTGTAAGAAGAGCTCTCAAACATTTGGTTTGCTTAACAATTAAACTTTATGCAGATCACTCAGCAATGTCATTTTATGAGGTCATTAAGAGTGAGCTCTGAGACGTGACATGCCTGAGGTCAACCATAATATTGGCTGGCCGTGAGAGGTTCTTCGATGTTGGAGGAGGACAAAGAGAAAGAGGAAGCAGATAATTTAAGAATGTAAATAATAGGGGTGCCTGGGTAGCTCAGCAAGTGAAGATGCTGACTACCACACTACATCGCAAGTTTGAATCCAGGGCGTGCTGACACCAGTCAGGCTTCCTAAGCAACCAATTGGCCCGGTTGCTAGGATGGGTAGAGTCATGTTGAGTTAACCTCTTTGTGGACACTATAATGTGGTTCTCGCTCTCGGAGGGGCGCGTGGTGAGCTGTGCGTGGATGCCGCATAGAATAACGTGAAGCCTCCACATGTGCCATGTCTCTGCGGTAACACACTCAACAAGCCACGTGATAAGATGCACGGATTGACTGTCTCAGACGTGGAGGCAACTGAGATTTGTCATCCACCACGCGGATTGAGGCGAGTCACTACGCCAACACGAGGACTTAGAGCGCATTGGGAATTGGGCATTCCAAATTGGGGAGAAACATTTTTTAAATAAGAAACAAAAACAACAACAACAGAGAGGCACAAAAGAATATATGGAGAAGAGCCTTTATTATTATTATTATAATTCATTGCAACGCAGACATGAAATGTAGACGAATAGCAATGGAAGTTGGGGGTGTGAGTGCTCCTCCCAGTCTGTAATTTTTTTCTCCATTACTCTCTCTCAACCTCAAACAAAGACCCTCAACCATATAGCTAGGTAAAGCAAGATTTGGTAGGCCCTAAAAAACAAACAGCTGCTCCAATTACCTGGAAACACCCAAATGGGAATAGGCATGCATCAACTAAAAGAACACACAAAAAAAGAGGATGGACATACACCTCACACCCACATTTACACAGAATTGTTAAGAGCATGAAATTCAGCACCCAATCCAGCCTCATTTAATGAAATTTGCGTGACAATGACAACATATTTGGAATCCAAAATGATGTGCTTGATAACATTTTTAACTGCCGTTTCCTAGTGAAATGTGCCAAAAGTGAGTGAAATTATGTTGTAATTCGACTAGATTTTTAAAGTGAATATTAGATGGATGTTTTAATAAGTAAAATGTACCTCCGTTACCTAAAACTTTAACCTAAACCTAACTAATAGTGTCTTAAATGATAAATGAGAGGTGAACAAAATAGACATCCTACCCCTTAACTAACACCTATACCTTATCAATAGTATTCTAAAAGCAAATTAGTTATGAAAGCACATTTACTAAAGCAACCTCATCATATCGTGATGCTTCTATGGAATT
Source organism: Moxostoma hubbsi (assembly GCA_032164185.1). Classification (NCBI taxonomy): domain Eukaryota; kingdom Metazoa; phylum Chordata; class Actinopteri; order Cypriniformes; family Catostomidae; genus Moxostoma; species Moxostoma hubbsi. Next base: position 19,314,843 of record JAVLUX010000014.1, on the reverse strand, counting down.
TTCACTTCACTTTCAATTTCGTTTCAAGCTTCATGAGTCCAAAGTCCAACACTATGAGCTACCGTGGAAGTTCATCACATTGGAATAAGTGCGTAAATTTAGGTGGATCTGTAATACAAGCGTTAAAATTGATAGTTTTTCAAATAATTATGTTTTGATATAATAACATAGCAGGGTGTAATAGTGCAAAACATAAGTCTTTATAAAGTCATAATCAGCCATTGTACTCATGATATGTGTGAAAGTGAATAAAACAGTTGTTGTAGCACCTCTAGTGTTAATTTCACCTGGAAACTTTGAATTTGAATTCATAATCAGAGTTTACAATGAAGCTATGGCTTCTGTTTTCATTTCTAACCCTCGGACTAGTGCTGAGCAATATATCAAATATTTATGATATGACGATAGAAAATTAAGCAATATCATGAATATCACAATTTTAATGCATCTTTTATTTGGCTACTGCATTTCCGAAAGAACACACTTCATGGCAGGTCAGTTTGAACAATGTATTTCTTTATTTCTCATGATAGAAATGAAGATAACTCCTCTTTAGTAACAGATGTCTAATCTGTGGACAGGGGAGAATGTTGAGATATAAAGTAGGCATATCTGTATTAGATTAAATAACAAACAAGCACCTTTGTCTCTGATTGAGGATGACAGATTCATACACTGAAATAAATGTCAAACTAAAAATGTGCTTCATGTGGTAATGTAAATTAACTGGTTTTATTCATTTCAAAATACTATTTAACATCACTGAATCAACCTAAAAGTATTTGTTTACATTAACAAAACACTCCCTAACCCACTTTTTACAGTATAGCAACAACACCCTTACTTTATCGTGCCAGGAAACAGCACTATCGGGAAGCTGAACTATTTAACATGTGAGCAGAGGGCTGTGCTGCTTAAATGAATCCAATCAAATCTTTAATTACCAACCCTGACAGACAGTAATATTATCAGATGTGCTACTCCTGCACTGAACGAAAGTGCTGTTTTGGGTCAATGTGGATAATACTTTGATTCACATGCTGGGATGATACAGCAAAACTTCTAGAAAACGTCAAATATGTCTTCTACCTCAAAGTTAGATAGAGTTGTAAAACGTGGAGAGGAATAGCTTCTAAAAGAAGTCCTCATTTCAATCCTACATCTTACATCATCCAAAACACGCAAAGCTCCTACTCATTGTACATAATACAGCCCACAGTGAGTGTGGGCAACGGAACTGTGTCTGAAGCATAATTGTCTCTCCGATGTTGATGCCAGATGGAGGTGGGCACTGTGGTACCAGCAGATGCTGGCACACAGATCCGAGGACTCTCCTTTGCGTCAGACACCATCAGAGAGGACAAATTAATTTATATCTAAATGTACAATAAATGTTTTGCCTTTATCTGTAAATGAAAGATGACACATTTATATCAGCTTTGAAACTGATAACAGCCATTCTATTCTATTTTGTCATTGTGAATAAATAGGCCTAGTGAGTTTATGAACACAGATTTCAATTATTCCACAATTGTTCTTACAAATTATTCTGAATCAAAAATCAGTTGACAGGAAATCAATTTAAAAATCTTTGATGGCTCTAATGTGTTTAGATCTTGAAGCCCCTTAGACAATCAGGTGTGATACCAAGAGACAAGAGACAAAAAACAACAAAACCTAAAGCTAATTTATCTGTTAAATCGAAAGCAAAATGATCTCATTATATAGTCACCCTCATGCCATCCCAGATGTGTATGACTTCTGCTGAACACAAACAAATTTTTTTAGAAAAACATCTCAGCTCTCTAAATCCAAACAATGCAAATGAATGGTGTCCAGAACTTTGAAGGACCAAAAAGCACATAAAGTCATCCATATGACTCCAGTGGTTAAATCCAAAACTTCAGAAACGATATGATGGGTGTGGGTGAGAAACAGATAAATTAAGTCTTTAAATTAAGTTTACTATATATCTCCACTTTAACATTCTTCCCCTTATGCTTTTGATGATTCGCATTCTTTGTGCATATCGCCACCTACTGGGCAGGACAGATCATTTATGATAAAAAAGGACTTAAATATTGATCTATTTCTCACCCACACCCGTCATATCGCTTCTGAAGACATGGATTTAACCATTGGAAGTATATTGATTACTTCTATGCTGCCTTTCTATACTTTTCGGACCAACAAATTCTGGCCACCATTAATTTGCTTTATATAGACCTACAGAGCGGAGATATTCTTCAAAAAAAAAAAAAACTATTCCTTTAAATCTATTCTGTTGATGAAAAAAAAAACTACTTTCTAACATAATTCTAATATATTTTGAAATTATTATCATAGGAAAATACTTATGTCACCCCCAAAACTATTTCTGAAAGTGACAAGAGAGAGAGAGAGAGAGAGAGAGAGAGAGAGAGAGAGAGAGAGAGAGAGAGAGAGAGAGAGAGAGAGGCCTTATAACCAAAACATTTACTGTCTCTGCCTACACTGAACACTGCAAACTGTAGGGCATAAAGCTGTCAAAAGCTTATCTACTGCCCTAAACATCGGCACCTGTTCCAGAACAACGTGGCTTGAATTTGATGAGCCACGGGCCCCAATAATGTCCAGAACAAAATCCATCCGTGCGCTTCACTATCAGGTTTTGGTTACAGATATTAAGCTGGGCATACGATCAGAAAGATGCATTGGTCTTTAAGTATTTTATAAACGAAAACAAACAAGTCAGAATGTATACACCTGTGTCATGCTCAGTGACGTTTGAGAATACTTGGGTGGAGTCTGAAATCTCAGCGGGGCGTTTAACGCGTTATTAACAAACAAAGGGCTCACGGGTCCAGTCCGGAATAGACAGCACGTCATTCCGACTCTTCATCTCACTCCTCATCACTCCAATTAATCACTTCACAATCATGGAATCGTTCACAAACGCCAAAACAAAACACTAAAACAAATTATACTTACATGACTGAAATACATATTCCATGATTTATTATGGGCCGTTCACACCGAACACGCCTTTGCGCTAAAATAAATAAATAAATACAAATAAATAAAAACCTAGACGCACGTCTGTCGCGTTTACATCGAATAAAACAATGAAAACAGCACGGACGGACACGGACGCAAAAACGCGTTCGGTGTGAACTGACCCTTAGTCTAATGATATCGGTTAGCCTATATTCCTTATTTTACGACTCCCTGTAGCAACATTGTCACAAATTGTGTGGCTTTTTTTTTTTTTTTTTTTTTTTTTTTTTTTACCAAAGGCAGGTGTACTTCATAATAACCAAACATTTTATCCCAGAAGATTCAGGCGTGTCAGGACGCTAAGGCCTGCTGTACTCACCGTATGCGGCTACTATTTCAGTGATCTCAGCCATTTTGAGGGTTGGGCGCGCAGCGATGCGATCCGAAAAACAGCAGTGGGATAAACAATTGATGTCTACGGTCCTTCGTTTAGATGATTTAATTGTTATGCATCACGGTACACTTCTACAGTACATGTTGTGACCGCTCGTCTCTGGTCCAGGCCGACGTGGGATGCTGAGCGCACTGAGAGATGCTGAGCGACGGGATGCACTGCGTCAGATTCAGAGTTCTGACCGTAAGTACCGCCCACCACCAGCGCTCATCTCATGGACAGCATCCAAGACGAGGTTCGTGCTGTTGTATCCCTGCATTTCAAGCAATTTCATATGCGCAGAAGTACACAATGTAGATGGAGCAAAACGCTGTCCCTTGTCCTTGCTTTATTTTAGGACAATATATTTCATAACTCAAAGAGTGGGAGTAGCAGTGCTTTAGAAAAATAGATGAACCAACAAAAACCTGACAAAGTTAATGGAATATTCTGGGTTCAATACTTAGTCGACAAGTTAAGCTCAATCGACAGCATTTGAGGCATCATGTTGATTACCACAAAAGTACATTTCGACTCGTCCCTCCTTTAAAAAAAAAAATAAAAAAAAGCAAAAATAGGTTAGTGAGGCACTTACAATGGAAGTGAATGGGGTAATTTTTTAAGGGTATAATGACAGAAATATGAAGCTTATACATTTAATAAATTACTTACAATAATTCTTATGTTAAAGCGTATGTATTATTTGAGCTGTAAAGTCATTTTAGTGTTTTAACATTACATCGTCATGGCAGCAAAGTTGTAAAATTGGCTATAATTTCACACAGAAAAGGCAGGGGTGGAGCCAGGAGCTTTTCAAAAGGGTGGCCAGTCAGGAGCAAGCGATCAGTTTTTCGTGGCATAGACATTTTCGGGCAGCATTTTTATATCGTCGGACTGTGGGGGCGGGGTGAGTGGATACAATGACACCTGGCATGGAGAGGTTTGGCGACCTTGGTGCGCGCACATGTTAAGTTTGTACATTTGTACAGAGATGATTTCACCTCAACTAAATTGTGCCAAAAATGACCAATTTTTTTTTTTTTTTTTTTTTTTTTACCAAAACAGCAATTGCGAGTGGGGTGACCAATGGGGTGGCCTTCAGTCCATGGTGGCCATGGCCACCCCCTAGCTCCACCACTGAGAAAATGTAGTAAATGTAATTATCACACTAAAATCATGTTAACAAGCATATTGCTTTTGTCTTAGACCAATTTTGAAATAGTAAGTATTTTAATGTTTACAGATTGGCCCCATTCACTTAGGCCTACATTGTAAGTGCTTCTAACATATATATATATATATATATATATAATTTATTTTTTTTTTAAGAAAAGTAGGGGCTAGTAAAAATTATTTTTTGTGGTAATCAACATTATGACACAATTGCTGTCGATTGAGTGTAACTTGTATTGGACCCAGAATATTCCTTTAGCAATATTGGCCTGGTGGTACACACTTGTTTATAGAGTGCAAAGACAAAATAAAATTAAGCAATATCACACGAGCATGAGTGCGATATGGCCCCACATCAGCACTGCTGTCATTCGGCCACAGGCACGAGGCAGCAGGCCGAGCGCCATAGGTAATTACAGCAGTGCTGATGTAGGGCCATATAGCACGATTGCAATTGTGATATTGCTTATATACAACAGTTCAATGAACAAGTACATTTAAAAAAATTAGGAAAAACCAAGTACGGTCATAAAAACGCATTTGCGCATGGAACTACTTTTACGCGATGAGTCAGAATCTGCCATTGCTGGTTCAAAACAAATTATGCATCCAAGCCTCCGTTATTAATTCAAAAAGTTCACTTCAGAAATAGTATCGCGGCTTGTGCCGTTTCTAACAAGTTATTGGATAAACAAGGATAGACGACTGGATGTGTGTGTGTGAGAGAGTGTAAGAGCCAAATGTAATGATTGTTCAAACCACTAGATGACAGTGTGCACCAGTGGCGTGGGTGTGGTCACCTGTTAATTAAACATGGAATTTAAACTTCCCATGGGTTGTATCAGGAGACAGGTGGCAGGAACATATGGTTCTTACCATAGAGTAACATGTGTTACACTCTGTAAGATATATATACTTAATTAAATGGACAACAAAGCAGTTGAAATGGATAGATGTGTGGACATTGTTTATTCCAAAATATGTATAAAGAACATCATACCACCTGGCCCTGGCCTATAGGAAAAAGCCACAACAGAGAGAGAGAGAGAGAGAGAGAGAGAGAGAGAGAGAGAGAGAGAGAGAGAGATGAAGCGTGTGCAATCACCTGTTGCCACACCCAATCTGAGATGCGGTCAGCTTTCTCAGAGGAAAATAAATGTCCAAGCAGGGGTATTCCTCTATATTTCGTGGTAGCCGGTGTACGATAGTCATTCACTATAGAAACAGTGATGTCCTCCCCCATTTTAAACAGTATGTATCCAATGTGGAAACTCTGATAAAAGGTAAGCACATGAGTTCTGTAATAAATCAGTCTGTTGTGTCTCTCAGCACGAGTTTTAATTCTGAAGATGTGCATTTAAAGCCATTTCCTAGTTTTGGTAATGTATTAGTAATACAAGCAATCACAGAGTGCAGTTCTATGTTGCAAAGAAGTTCGCCCTCACGGGCAAGGAAGAGGCGAGAAACCGGCTTAACATATAAATGATAGTTTTAATGGAAAACTCAAAAGACAAACACATAAGATGACGGACATGTCCGTAAGGATGGATATCTATCTATCTATCTATCTATCTATCTATCTCTCTCTCTCTCTCTCTCTCTCTCTCTCTCTCTCTCTCTCTCTCTCTCTCTCTCTCTCTCTCTCTCTCTCTGGTGTGTTGAGTCAGGACCCGGCCCCTCCCTCCACCATGCCACATATGTAAACAATGACTGAAGGATTCACTTTATGCCACCAACCGGCTCATATTTACACACAATAATGATCTTTTGCCACCACCTGCTGGCTAATATGTAATTTCAAAAATAAAGCTAGTAACTCCTAACAGATACACTTTAGTTTAGAACAGCATGAAAGCAGAGTGATACACACACAGTGAAGCGTCTTAGTGCTGATGCTGTCACACAATCAGTGCTCATGGAACTTCTCTCGTTCAATCAGATTCAAGGACTGGAACTAACTGTGGTATATTAAATTATAACAATAACTCATCATTAACAACAATCCTGATGTGCCGTGATAACGCTGTGATTTTACAAAAGGTCTCGAAAACAGCTCTGCCTACTATTTAGAAATATATTAAGGCAATATATTTATTAAATGAGGACATCACATGTTAGAATTAAATTAAATATAAGGAATATTTCAGGTTCAATACAAGTTAAGCCTAGTCGACAGCATTTGTTGCATAATGTTGTTTACGCCAAAAATTTATTTCAACTTGTATCTACTGTATACTGTACAAATAAAGCAAAAATCTGTGTAAACCCTATAATCCTGACAAAGTTAATGGATTATTCTGGGTTCAATGCTTAGTGACATTTAATTTAAATGACAATTTAAAAAAAATGTATATTTAAATAATACAAAAGTTTTAAGTGAAGATTTTAAGTAAGTGCTTTTATAAAATAAGCTTCATATTTCTGCCATTAAACCCTTCAAAAATTGGCCCCATTCACTTCAATCTTAAATGCCTCATGGTAACATCGATTTTTTACCTTATCACTGAATTACACACTATTAAGGCATTCATAATGAGTTGATTGTCATAAATCTCTTTGGTCTCACTCATTAGAATCAGAGCCTTTGGTCTCATTTACAGCAATCAAGATTTGTCAGATAAAAAAAAAATAGATATATACTGGATTATTGAATACATATAGTACACAATGGATACTGTTTGACCCATATCAGGCACATTTGTCTATCTTATCCTTTAGCTGTATCTATAAGGATGTATACCATTGACATACTAAATTATATTCAGAAATCAGATTCATTCCCAGCTTGGGAAAACTATGATAAATCAATTTGATTCAGAAGGTTTAGTATATTAACCGCATATGTGGATAAAAAAAAATGTCTCAGCGCCTAGTATTTAAGACATAATTATTACATGAATTGGTCTTTTGATCTGCCACTCCAGGTATACCTCAGTTAAGATGTCTTCTATCATGTGAACTGACAGCAATACAGAGTAAATACGGTGGTAATTTTCAAGTTTTCAACAAGTTCACCACTGTTCCACTCACCTCTGTTGGCAAGAAGCACATCCCGGCACACTCGCTTGCTCCGTCCGAGCTCGGGATGAGTGTGGCTCGCCTTTCGACACAACGTCGAGTGAGTGACAGAAGGGGAATGTCACGGTTACTGTTGTAACCTCCATTCCCTGAGGGAGGGAATGAAACGTTGTGTCCCTTCTGCCACAATACCAGACCTACCACTGTAAACGGCTACACCTTATTCTCGGCTCCTCAGTGCAAAAACCTGACTGACAGACACACGCTCGCTTCCCTTTATACCCATATGTCTGGGGGCGGAACATGCAAATTCTGTCTGCCAATTTCTCATTGGCCTTTTCTCAAGTTCAGAGGTGCGCGAGGCTCCCAAGGAAGACCCCTTATGTCACTTTATTCGACACAACGCCTCGTTGCCTCCATCAGGGAATGGAGGTTACAACAGTAACCATGATGTTTTATTCTCACGTCAATGCATATTTTGATTAAATAGTCAAGTGTTTTAAATCAAAGTGAGGGCATGCAAAGAAATTGCGACTATATGGAAATGTACTACATCACATACATGGTGTCTCCAACTTCATATCTTGTGAATAATAATAAACCTTATTCCTCATCTGGTGAAATTTTATATAACACACACACGCATACGCACACGCACACACCTTTATCTGATGAATATATAGGCTATAAAATGCCTATATTTGGTAAATATTTTAAAATAAAGCATTGTAACATAACCCAATCTCCGGCATTTCAAAATTACCGTTCCTGGTTTCGGGCTTGTTTACAGTTAACATCCTGCATTATGCACCAAATCATGATTTTTTTTTTTTTTTTTTCCTCTGGTTATTATTGGGTTTTTGGTTGAACAATAAACTCCATATGGGATTTCATCACTTAATCTTCTCAAATTAAAACATGACTTCTATTACACATAGCTAACTAATATTGGCATTATGTTCATGCTGTATAGCCAGGGGAGGACTGACTACCCCAGCCCAAGAGAAGGACATAGCTGCAGGCAGAGTTTAAAGAAGGGGCGGGAGCTCCCAGCAAAAATATAACGACCCCTAACTTGACGCTTTCCCTAAATCTAACCGTATCTGAAAGTGTATGGAGTTTCCTTTGTGTCTTTTTTATTCAATCAAACATACTGTGTTTGAGAGTAAAGCTAATTATTTTGTAACAAAAACAATAAAAGAGTGCAAAAAAGTCTTCTAAAGGCTCAAAAATAAATAAGTTGATAACAAAATTATTTGCAGTGCGTGTAATCTTTTGAACAATTTTTTTATTGTTTTGTGCACTTCAAAAACTTTTCATCACAAACCCACACATTTTGCTCTCTTTTCTGCTGTCTTTTTTGCGGGTGTAAATATTTTGCTTGCGAGTTGAAAAGTTTTGCTTGCGAGTTGAAAAGTTTTGCTTGCGCGTGAAGCTGTACCTCAGTGGGCGGTCTCTAACAACCAGATGAAAGGGCTTTTTCTATTGGTCACCCTCGATTGAAGTGACAGGTTGGCCACGCCCACTACAGTTTCGCGCCGCTGCTGGCTGCTGCCATCACCGTCGCCAGTCTGTCATTCTGTCTGAGAGAAAATCGTCAGCGAGCGAACTTCTAGAATGGCGAGCAACAGGTCGTTTACTGCACTAAGGCCATCGCGTGTCCGTCGTGGTAGAGCTACCATAAATCGTCATAGAGACTGGGGTTCGAATCCAGCTCTGGAGTATAAACCTATTTATGAAATTATCTTCATATAATTATATTATATGTGATTTTAATCATGTGAATTCAATCTGGTGATGTTTCGTGCCTTATGGTACACAATTAAGAATTATCTGTACAGTTCGTATTGTTTGTGTTGCTATTAAAACGAGTATAAATGATACATAATGATACATGGAATGATTTAAATGGCGTAACAATTCTTCTGTTGTGTCATAAATATTGTCAAATGTTTTTTTTAAGTACTACTCTATTGATGTATGATATCAATGGTGTAGTTTGATATATCAATAATACTGGAAAATGCTTCCACCATTAAAATACTTGCTATACAACTGTAAGTGTATTGTAAATAAAAGGGCTTATTAAAAATAATAATAAGGTGAGCACACATAGTAACAAATCTGTTTATTTGAATTAAAATGTGTAATAGAAGATTTAAAATAAGAATAATAATATTAAAATGTACACCTCTAATTATTACAATAAGTAATAACAATAAAATGAGGACAAATGTATAACAGTAAATGCAATAATAATAATTTACAGTTTTTGCTGAGTCAAAAACACATTTTACAGGTTATCTATTTACAGTAATGTAATTTGTATACATAATAATATACTATTTGCAGAATTAGGTATTCTTTAGATAATCAACCAAATTACATATACTATATAAAATAATACAAATTAAAATTGTGCAAATATGAGTAGTCACCACCACCAAACTTTTCATCACAAACCCACACATTTTGCTCTCTTTTCTGCTGTCTTTTTTGCGGGTGTAAATATTTTGCTTGCGAGTTGAAAAGTTTTGCTTGCGCGTGAAGCTGTACCTCAGTGGGCGGTCTCTAACAACCAGATGAAAGGGCTTTTTCTATTGGTCACCCTCGATTGAAGTGACAGGTTGGCACAAAACAATAAAAAAAAGTGTTCAAAAGATTACACGCACTGCAAATAATTTTATCAACTTATTTATTTTTGAGCCTTTAGAAGACTTTTTTGCACTCTTTTATTGTTTTTGTTACAAAATAATTAGCTTTACTCTCAAACACAGTATGTTTGATTGAATAAAAAAGACACAAAGGAAACTCCATAAAAGTGACGCCCTTTTTTGGAGCAGGCGAAACCCCCTTTTGGAGTAACTGCGCCACCTTCTGGAGTAGTCAGTTGAGAGCGCTAGTTTGCTGCTGTTGTTTTTGTCAACCGTTTCTGCTTGATGCCGTCCTCAATAAAGATCATTTTGTATATTTGGAGTGCGGGGTTTTGGAAAGAGGGGTCGTGGCAGATCCAACATTTCAGCTTGTGGAAACTCTAGAATGTCTAAAATCCACCTTTAACTAAACATCTTATGGAGTTTTTGTTCTTTGCTACAGTCACCATTAGCTTGCTCACTGGGGGCTTAAAAGACAAAAAAAAATATGGCATGATTTTCAATTACAGTAAGTTTTTCAAAGAAGCTGTTCACTGGTAACTTTAGACATTTAAGACTTTACATAATGATTTTCTGTAAAGCTGCTTTGAAACGGTGTGTATTGTGTGAAACACGCTACACAAATATAAATGCCTTGCCTGGACTACAAAAGGCAAAACTTGTTCATGTTAGCACTGTGTGGTTCATTCTCAGCATAACTTCCCTCATATTCACGGAGTTGTCCCTAAGCCACTCTTGCATTGGCTGTGTGCTTAGGGTCATTGTGCTGTTGGAAGGTGAACTTTCAGCCCAGTCTGAGGTCCTGAGTGTCTGGACCAGGTTTTCATTAAGGATATCTCTGCATTTTGCTGAATTCTGCTTTCCTTCAACCTTGAACTGTCCCGCAGTCCCTGCCATTGAAAAACAACCCCACAGTATTATGCTACCACCACAATGCTTCACCGTTAGGATGGTATTGTGGAGGTGGTGAGTGGTGCCTGGTTTCCTCCAAACAGTTCAATCTTCGTTTTATCAGACCAGAGAATTGTGTTTCTCACAGTCTGAGAGTCCTTTAGGTGCTTTTTATATGTCTTTCTGCCATATAGCCCAGATCAGTGATGGTTGTCCTTCTACAAGTTTCTTCCATCTCCACACATGATCTCTGGAGCTCAACCAGAGTGACCCTCGGGTTCTTGGTCACATCTCTTAACAAGGACCTTCTCCCTTGTTTGCCTAATTGGCTGGGCAGCCAGCTCTAAGAAGAGTCCTGGTTGTTGTAAACTTCTTCCATGCAGAAGAAGTTATGCAGGCCACTTTGCTCCTGGGAATGCAGTCAAACATTTTTTGTAGCCTTCCCCAGCTCTGTGCCTTGACACAATCCTGTCTCTGAACTCTGCAGGCATTTCCTTTGGCCTCATGGCTTGGCTTTTGCTCTGATATTAATTTTCAGCTGTGAGACCTTATATAGACAGGTGTGAACCATTTCACATCATGTCCAATCAATTGTATTTACCACAGGTGTACACCAGTGAAAGTGTAGAAAAATCTCAAAGATGATCCAGAGAAATGTGATGCACCTGAACTAAATTTGAAGTGTCAAAGAAATTGAATAATTATGTCAATGTGATATTTTAGGTTTTTCTTTTAATAAATTTGCAAAGTTATCAAAAATGTGATTTTGTGTTGTCCTTATGGGGAATGGAGTGTAGATTGATGTGAAAAAAAATATTATGTAAAGCAATTTAGCATAAGGTTGCAACATAACAAAATGTAAAAATAACGAAGGAGTCTGAATACTTTCTGAATGCACTGAATAATAATAATATATATATATATATATATATATATATATACACACACTTGGGTCTCTGGAGGATTTAATAAACTAGAGGTAGACTGATGTATCGGTTTTACCGATTAATCAGTGCTGATAATTTGCAAACTATCAGTTATTGGCAAAAATCTGTCATAGTTGCAGAGAGTTTTTTCATAATTTGGTCATTTCAAAATAAGAGTCCTCAGTGTAATTCTGGCTTGTTTATACTTAAGTGTTATGTACCAAATCTTAATTGTTTTCTAGTTATTAATAGGATTTTGGTTGAACAAAAAAACTGCATCTGGGATTTTATTCATTTTGGACTTTTTGTGTTTGCCTGCCATAATAAAGAAAGGATATGATTTTTTATTATTATTATTATTATTCTATAAATAATTTAGAAAAACTATCAACCGATTCATCGGTTATCAGCCTTTCCCACCACCCTAGTTATCATTATCTGCAAAATCTACTATTGGTCGACCTCTATATAAAATTTCCCTAAATGGCATTTATTTGAAAGAAAGACAACACAAGCACACGTTTTCTTGTCAGGTTTTAAACAATTAAACAGTTTAAAATTAAACCAAAGTATTTAGACACTTTCTGGTTGTCAACATTTTTGCAATAGTTGGTTCTGAGAGAAGGTCTAAGATAATTTGTTTGCAGATTCCACTTTGTTCGATATTCTGTTGGGCCACTGTATAATTTTACAGCAATAATGAAACCGTGACAAAAGTTTAAAACTGGGATATACCTTCAGACTGGCATTGCCGTACAGGTGAATTTAAGATTTAATTATTAGATTTTTCAGAGTAATAAGCGGTTGAAAAAAAAAAACTTAAAAAAAAGAGACAAAATCCCATTTCAATGTCAAAATATTTTTTATTAACTAACCAAATTAATTCATGTTATTTTTCATAATGGATGTGTCTTTAGGACATCATTCTAAACATCTACATGAAGTTCATAGCCCCATTATGAAAGACTGAACATCTGGGTGTTCTGTCTTGATAACATTTTACGACAGTCAGGGAAATGGCTAACAGTTACTTCTTGATTAATCACAACAGATCCACAGAGCTCAAACACTGCCCCCCTCCCCACCACCTTCCACCCCAGAGACATCTGACACAGACAGTCAACATCCTGACAGCTCACAGTTATCACAGTGCCCCCTGTCATGTGTCCCAGCACAGCAGCAGCAGTACTCGTCTGACAGCAGCCCAGTGCCAACCAGCACAGAAGTACCTGAAATAGCCCTACTTATTGATATAACTTTTTGAATGGGAAATTAATTGATATAAAGATATTTTTCCCCCGACACAGAACTGTTAATCTGTGGTGTCCCAACACTGACAAAGCCATGGAGCTATTGACAGAACCCAAGCTGGTCCGCCTCAGCCACATCATAATCCATATGGGCACCAATGATCTGTGGAGCCAACAGGACAGTGTGTCCGACTCTCTCAGAGCTCTTGTGGACAAAGCTAAACACATTTTCCCCAACTCAAAAATCATCTTCTCCACCCTGCTTGAGAGGAAAGATTTCCATCCTCAAACAATCAATAAAATAAACATTAGCATCTCCAGACACTGTGCCCTTCTGCCTAATGTTCACTTGGCTCACCAACTATACCTGGAAACTGACTGTCTGTATGATCATGTCCACATATATAAGAATCTGGTGCATGTTCTGGCAAAGAGACTCAAAGATATTGCTCTAAACAGGACCAACCAGACAAGCCCCAGGTGGAACAGAACCAGCCCCAGCCGCGTGCGTCTCTCTCTCTCTCTCAGAGAGAGAGAGAGAGAGAGAGAGAGATGTAAACATGTGTGAGATGAACATCTTTCATAGCCTTTTTGTTGAGGCACTAAACCAATATCATTCAATCGAAGATGAAAATGGGCAAATTCCACTACCTTTCATTTAACCCCCGATGGTTGAATAGGGAACTGCATGTCCAAAATTAAAAAAAAAAAAAAAACTTGTTTTTTTTTAATAACTGTTTTGTTGAAGGACATAGAGGCACCAAACTAGCATCATTTATTAGAGGAGGGCAATGGGAAACTTTCACAACCTTTCATTTTACTCCTACTGGTTGAAAAAGGAACTGCATGTCCAAAATGAACCTTTTTGTAATAGCTTTTTTGTTGAAGGACATAAAGGTACGAAACCAGCATCATTCAATAGAGGAGGACAGTGGGCAACTTTCACAACATTTAACTTTACGCCTACTGATCGAATATGGAAACTAAATTACCCTGGCATCTGGTGAATGACACTGATTTCGTGTCTCAGTGTCCTTCAACAAAACGCAACTTCAAAAAGTTTATTTTTGGACACGCAGTTCAACCAGTAGGGGTAACATGAAAGGTTGTGAATCTCAACACTGTCCTCTATTGAATGATGCAGATTTCGTGTCTCTATGTCCTTCAACAACAAACTATTTCAAAAAGAAGGTTGATATTGTACATGCAGTTCACACACCAAGCTATTACAAAAAACAAAGGAAAATTGCACTTCCTCCACATCCCTTGTGTAACGCTACGCCAATAGGAACTCTTCCCGGGGTAACTCAGATTTCAACGACTTTTGCAGGCCAGTGCTCATAATATTGAGTGAAAATAATGAAAACAAGCTTGTGGAATATTATTTGCTTTCCACATTTTACAGTAATAATATTTTGGAAAGTATTTGCTAAGCCATTTAGGAGTTATCGCAATTGATCACTGAATGTGTCTGGAATATTGAAAACAAAACTATCTTAACCTCACTGAATAGGCCTATTTCAGCTCTGTTGGTTTACACACAATAAGCTTGAAGCTCCAAAAAGTACATAAAGGCTGCATAAATGTAACCCATAAGACTTATGAACAATCTTATCAGTTTTGGGTGAGAACAGACCAAACTGTAACTAATTTTTCACTAGAAATCTTGACATCTGAAGTCTCCTTGTTGTTCAAGATTTCAAGCTTGATTACACTTCCTAGCACCAGCTGCATCAAGCACTTGGATGTGTAATCAAGCTTGAAATCATGATCATGCCTAGAGACCGCAATGGCAGGTTGTATAGTGAAAAAAAAAAAGACATTGAATAAACCACTGCATTTATTTGGACTACCTTCATGTGCTTTTTGGAGCTTCAAAATTTTGGTCACCATTCACTTGTATTATATGGTCCTACAGAGCTGAGATATTCTTCTAAAAAAACAAAACGTGTTCTACAAAATATCACACATATCTGGGATGGCATACGGGTGAGTAATTGATGAGAGGTCTCTCATATTGGGGTGAACTTTTCCTTTAAAACACTCCTCGACATGTTCTGCTCTGTTTGCTGTTTTGTTTAGTTTTAAGTGCAAGCAGTGTGGAGTATAAAGCTCCTCTTGCAATATACAAATGTATAGTTATTTGACAAACAAATAAAACACAAACTTAAATGAACTGAGTGAGACACCGCAGGCCACAGTCATAATTTGATATTTGTAAAATACATATAAAAGTGAAATAGCAAGTAACAAGTTAGCAAGAAGCCAAGATTGATAAATTAGCACAGTAGCACCATATTTGATTATTTACTTGAAAATGAAAACGAGGCTTTACGGATAGACTTGTAGTCTCATCACTCCAGTGTTTAAAGCCTTGATTACATCTAATTTCCCACAACTCGCGTTTTCTTTTTTGTTTACAAATTATGTAAAGATATTTGCTACCTGGATTTTTGGGAATTTCTCTCTCAGAAACGTAGTGTCCACACATCGCCGGTAGAAGGCGGTAGAGTCCATAGGTAGACCACAGATTGCCTGAATCCGCATTCCGCTCTTGCACCTTTCTAAAAAGAAAAACTATTCTCCGACAGTAAATTAATGCCTTTTTTTAATATATATATATATATTATTATGTTTGAGAGCTCTGCGTGCACAACGATGGACAATAACTTGAATGGTGGGAAGTTAATGATTGCGTTTTCTTATTAATTATATTTACAATTGTCTTAAAATAAATGTGCTATATGGATCTTTTGGCCATGCAAATTTAACTGTTAGCAGTGATTAGCCAGCGATGTACACCCAAAATTAGATGTGAAAAATAATTCTTAAATTTGTAATAATTTTTAAACATGTTTGATTGAAAACGGTTTACACCGCAAGCTGAGTGTGAAAATGAATCCTCTGGATCAACAGAAAAAGCTCCTACTGAACAGCACCTCCACAGTCTCTCAGAATGACAGGTGAGACGAGCAGTCCAGCGGTGTATTATCGAACTTTAGTCCAAAAATACATTTGTGTACGTATTTTTGTGTTGTGACACTGAAATATTATTAGGGTGCTTTAATTTTCTGTCTGTCCTATTTTTCTCGTTCCTGTTGCTTCGCCAGTTTGCTAAAACATCAGCAGGCAGGTCTGATGATGGACATCCCAGCCACAGTGAACCAGCGCCTGGCCCTGGAGATGGCAAACAGACCCTCTGTGCTGGCTGCCCTTAATAACACATCTGTCAGACACCTTCTGCTTGACAAAATACAAGCTGCTGATGACCTCTAATGATAGACTAAATAGTTTATGTGCCTCCCCTCTTCCTCAATGCAGAAAATCAAGGTGAATAATATATTAAGCTTTTAGTGATTCAGTCGTGTTATTGTTGATTGAAAGGAGTGACTACATTTGTGCCATGTTTTCTTTTCCTAACAGTGTTTTTTATAATTCTTATTTGATTATAATATTCAGGATTGACTGTACACATTTATCTGGTTGGATTATGTGTGCTAGGTGGCAATTTGAAAAGAGGTAATAAGTTTCATGTGGATCCTGAATGTTTATAAACTCACCTTGTGTTGAAAGTTGGCTGTCCTATTGTTTAATAAATTATGTTTTGAAAAATTATATCTTTGTCTTAGACTTCATGTTTAATTTATTGTTGTCATCTATGTTGTTGTCTGTGGTGCAAATCTTAAAAATCCACTATAAACCCAAGTTAATATGATCTGATAGTATCAGTAATATAACTTTTCTTATTTCCTATTTTAGTGGAATAGATTTTGCGCTATCCATGTTCCAGTCTGACCACAATTTTTTGGAGTAGTGAAGGACCTACAGAGGACTACAGATTTGTTTGTGCAGACTCATGTTGCTGTGGCAACTAAAAATGATTGTCCTTTCACTCGGAATGTGATAACCTGGATTAGAAGTTTCAGATGACTCGCTGCATCCTCCTGCACTTAAAACAGGTTTGCAGAGTGTCTGTCTGTGTTTACAGCCCAGGGCCCCCTGGGCAGTCAAGGGCCGCTGGGCACTGGCCCCATTGGCCCAGTCGGTAATCCATCCCTAGGGGTCTTTGGGACCTCAAAAAACTTTGATTGTAGTATCTATTATTGAACCATTCAGCATGTTATGTTTTTGCAATTGTCTGTCATGTCTCTTAATTGGATATACACTACTAAATTGTGATTCATAGGGTGATTCATTAAAGGAATATTTTGAGTTCAATAAGTTAAAGGATAGTTCACCCTAAAATGAAATATTCTATTATCATGTGCACTCACCCTCATGCCATCCCAGATGTGTATGACTTTCTTCTATTGAACACAAACAAAGATTTTTAGAATAATATCCATAAAATGCATGAACCTACTTTCCAGTGAATGGTGGCTAGAATTTTGAAGGTCCAAAACACAAATAAAGGCAGTTTAAAAGTAAGACTCCAGTGGTCCATATCCTTAGAATATCCTTGATATGATGTGATGCATGGGTGAAAGACAGATCGATATTTAGATCAATATTTTTCAGAAAAAAATAAAACATTTCTATCACTACCCCAAGAATGCATAAAGTTGGTCAAAGTGACTTATGCAATTCCGATGGAGTTTTGACTTTACAGGGTATTTATTTTTTATTTTTTTAAAATATATTACAGATATGTTTTGAAGCACTGACATTCAATCATTTTAAAATATATTTGAAATCAGCTAGCTAGCACTCAACTAGAGAAATATGGTATTTTTAGAAATAAAGTCATACAAATCTGGAATGGCTTGATTAGGGTAAATAAATGATGAGTGAATTTTCATTTTTGAGAGAATTTTCCGTTTTGGGTGAACTATCCCTTTAAGCTCAGTCAATGGCATTTGTGGCATAAAGTTTATTACCACCACCATCAAAAAAAAAAAAAAAAAAAAGTTAACTGTGATACACTTACAAGTGAATAGGGCCAAATTTTGGAGGGGATTTTGTATACTCTCATTTTGTTAAAGCACTTAAAATTCTTCTGTTAAAACTTGTATTTTATTTGAGCTTATTTTACGAGATATTTAATGAGAAAAAAAAAAAGAAACCAAAAAATTGTGCCTGAAGTAGAGAACTTTGTTAAATGTACGGTGTGTCTTGTGTTACTTTCCTCATAGCATACAACAAGGTGTCCATCCAGCAGATAACACTAGCTATTTATTGATGCTGTTCATCATCAAAAAAAATTAGATGTGATCTCAAAGCTTTATACAGCTTTATACAGTACATGCCATTTAAGAGACTGTAAATATGGTGCTACTGTGAATAACGTCTATTGGCATCCCAGAGCTAGACTCATAATCTCACAATGGAAGCATGTGTCCAACCTTCATTATCTTCAACACATAGGAGGACACCATTACCCTTTTTATTTTCACGCTTCCATAGGCATTTAAATCATATATAATTTTGTATTTTTATGTAAAATAAAAGCCTCTGATGTAAGGACTGATTGGTTCTGGCTTTGCCCCCCTCACCTTCCAAGTGTGTCTTGATATACGGTGCTTCAAGCTGTGAAACATAGAGACTCTGAAGTGCATATCAGATCACTCCATTTGCACTTTTCTTCATCTTTCCTTATCTGTTAGGCTTTATTTAAACTTCAAGACACACTATGTGGTCTGAATCCAATCTTCTTTGCCAAGCCAAATCTTCTTCATCGATCCAAAGCTCATCCTGGGATGCTGGCTACAGAGATCTCTATTCAGAGTTTATTCAAGGATTAAAGGTAAATCTCTGTTCGATTTATGCTAGTGGTTTTTTACCTGGTGTGTTGGGACCCTAAAGCTGATTGCAGACAGCAGAAAAGAAAACGCTAAATGCAAATAATAAAATGCAACTAACTATATAATTATGCTTAGTTTATCAAAATAAATAGGCTTATCAACTTGTGAAAGGCTGTGTATCTAATTAAACCCTACAGTACTTTGGTTGAAAATGTATCTGTGACTTGGTAGAATATAGCCAAATAAGGTAGATAGACATGGACAGGTTGCTTGACTTTGCCATACCCCCTGAAAACCCTGAACATAACTCAAGGTACAAAAAAATATTACCTAGACTTGGCGATTCAGTATGGGTTCACTTGCCACAAGAATAAAAATGTTTTGTGCCGACCACAGTGTGCTTGTTGCAGTGAATTTTCTGAAATTCATGAGACATTTAGAATCAAAATGGTACATTTTCAAATTCAACCTGCCGTACTAGTTTTGTTGCATGTTGTTGAGTTTATGCAATTCATGCTAATGTTAATAAATATATCTTAATTTTCAGGCCATTTTTTGATTTTGTTTACTTTTGTACTTTTGGTACCGTGAGTCACCACTTGATGTCCAATGGTAAATGCCTGTTTTATTTGTTGTCAGACAAAGGGTTTACCATTTTAATCATTTTCCTGAATTATTAAATAGACATGATTTACATTATCATGGAGGAACTCTTAGGTATAGAGAGATAATGAAAACTCACTACAGTTTCAAAAGGTAACAGGCCTACTACTGGGCATGAATGCCACTAACTGTGCTGTTTAACAACCAGTTTACCAATTCAGACAGTTCACAGATTGAAACAGGTAAACATATCATGTAAAACTTCTACAGTGTCCTGAAAGAGGCATTTTTCTGGCACATAGCAGGGGCCAATTTGGCTGATGAACTGTCCCCCTGCCGTCCTTCTCCTTTCTTGTTCTCTTGTTTTCAGACAGTTGAACTGTAATGTGGCACTCTCTGTGTGGCTGAGGACCAGAGTTTGGTTGCCATGGCATTCCTGCCAGCAGCACCACCACCATTCAGCTGGAGATGATGTCAGAAATGAAAGCGATTTGGCAGAGTGAAACTGAATGTCTCCTTTCTAGCTCTAATTTCAACGCATAAACTGTGTGAAGGCAAGGAATCAAGGATAAGATTACATGGCCAAGTGTGTCACTTACAGAGTGGTCATAAAATGATTACAATCACTGTAATGATAAACGTCCTGTCTTGCATTATAATACGTAACAAATCAGTTATGCTGCTGGACTCCCTAATACCTCTTCCAGCAGCAACCTTAGTTTTCCCAGGAGGTCTCTCATCCAGGTACTGACCAGGCTCAGCCTTGCTTAGCTTCAGTAGGCAACCAGTCTTGAGCTACAGAGTGAAATGGCTACTTGCAATTGGTAATTCCTAACCCCTTGTTGCCATTGGTTTTTATGTTAAAGCTCTTATATAATATTTATGAACTTGGAGCTGAGTAACTGAGCTAATTGCTACTCACAGAGCACAGATTTGATTGTTTGTTGGTATTTTATGACATTTGTGCCAGCTGAAAATGAAGTTGGTATGTCTCATAATACTATACTGACACACAGAGATGAGAGAGCTGAGGTTTATCCACAACCACATGTTATTTTTATTTTCAAGCTTTCTGGAATAGAATAAAAAATTTATGAAGTGGGACTTGATTTGGTGATTTGTTTTTCAGACAGGCAGGCACATATGAGGATGATGTCATACTGTACTATTGCTTCTACCGTTAGCAGTGACACTCTTATATTATATTAAGTGTTTTCATAGAGTTTGTGTTCTGAAAGTCTGAGCTACCCACTCATGGCCTATGAGTTTGTTAAACTGTTATGTGTGCATCAAAATGTGCATCTTTCTCAGCACTGGCTACCTTAACTGTAAAAAAAAATGATGCCAGTATGTACTAAATACTGTAAAACTATGAAAACTATCATGGGTAACACATTGTTATATGTCACACACCAACAATACTACTTAAAAAACCTGACTCCACCCCTAAAATGATCGTTGTGTTGGCATTGCAAAAATGGCACAATTTAACAGTAATCATTCATTCAATCATTTTGGCATTTTGTGTTTTACAAATTAAAATTTTACAAACAGTTATATCAAACAAAGTTTTCAAGGCAACAAATGCATTGTGTGCACACACATAATTTGGATAGCATATCCTGAGAGGTAGGTCAGTTCCCCCGTCTGTCGCTCACTTCGACATTGTATCGAAGCAACACTAGGTGTCTCTCTTGAGAGCCTCGTGCATCTCTGAACTTGAGAAAAGGCCAATGAGAAATTGGTAGCCAGAATTTGCATGTCCCGCCCCAGGACATATGAGTATAAAGGGAGGGAAATGAGTCTTTCCATTCAGATTTTTCCTTCGGAGCCAAGCGGTTGTGTGGTCAGCGTATCACTAGACCGTTCACTTCATCGGCAAGAGCGTATGCTGTTGGATCTACAGCTCATATCAGCAGATTTCTCCTTCTCTGCACTGCTGTGCAGCTCTGCACCTGGGCGCTTCGACAGTGCTGTTGAAAGGGAATATTTCTCTAAAAAGAGCTATACACGGCAGCGTTGAACATCCTTTTCAGGATGCATCTTTATGAAGATGCCCTTACACCCCTGTGTAGTTCCTGGACGCGGTCGAGTTCTCTCTGCTACTGACGGTCACAGGCGCTGCCTTGTGTGTCTGGGCCGCGATCACACCGAGGCCGCGTTTGTGGATGGTTTGTGTTCTCACTGTGAGAAACTTACCATGGCAATGTTGCGGTCGTGGCTTTCTTTCCTAAAAAGGAACGCCACTCCAGCCGCCCCCCACGTTGCTCCTTCTTCCCAAGGGATTGAGGATGACCCGGCTGGTGATGGAGGCAATTTGGGGATGGCACCGGGCTTGGTTTTGCCAGGTACGTCCCCACAAACCACCCGACCCCGACATGCTCGTTGACTTCCGCCCCCCGAGCTGGATGATGAGCTCATCGCTGCATCGGAGATGTTCCGGCATCTGACTTGGAAGTCTTGATTGGGCTGCCACCTTTTCTTCCCGGAGGTGCATGATGAGCTGGCGAGGTTGTGGAGGGCACCTTTTACTGCCCGCAACCGATCTCCTCGCTCATCCGCTCTCACTACCCTCGACCGCGGAGCAGCCCACGGGTACTCGGCGGTCCCCCAGGTGGATAGGGTGGTTGCAATCCACCTGTGTCCCGAGAACGCCACCACCTGGCGGGATCGCCTGGTGCTCCCCTCCAAGGCCTGTAGGATGACATCGTCACTGACCTCCAAAGCCTACAGCGCCACTGGACAGGCTGCTTCTGCCTTGCAAGTTGACCAAGCCAAGGCACTCAAAGATCTGCACTTGGGTAGTCCTGACCCCGACGTGTTGCAGGATCTGCACTCAGCGACCACCCTCACCGTCAGGGCCACGAAGGTCACAGTGCGGACACTCGGGCAGGCGATGGCCACCCTTGTGGTTCAGGAATGGCACCTATGGCTGAACCTGGACGTGGATAAGGCACGATTCCTCAACGCCACCGTCTCCCTGTTCGGCCTCTTCGGTGACACCGTAGAGGACTTTACCTAGCAGTTCTCAGAGGAAAAAGAGAAAAGAGATGCTCTGAACTGGGGTGAGCTCTTTTCTCGGCATGGAGTTAGATTCAGTCTCAATGATAACACACCTCACCAACGAGCGCACGCAGTCAGTGCTGAAATGCTTCACCTTATTCACGCTAGACATGGCGGTTCCTCTAAAACCTTTCCAGAGTCTCCTGGGGCATATGGCATCCTCTGGTGGTCTCACCACTGGGGTTGATGCATATGAAACCGCATCAGCACTGGCTCCAGACTCGAGTCCCGAGATGGGCATGGTACCGCGGCACGCACCCTGTGTTCATCACCTCCACCTGCCGCCAGACTTTCAATCCCTGGACAGACCTCTGTTTTCTGCGGACAGGAGTCCCCTTACAGCAGATGTCCCCATGCGTTCTGGTCACCACAGATGCCTCCAAGCAGGGTTGGGGCACTGTGTACAACGGGCACATGGCCGCTGGCTCCTGGAAAGGGCCCCCGCTGCATTAGCACATCAACTGCCTAGAGTTGCTGGCTGTATTTCTTGCCCTACGGAGGTTTCTCCCACTAATTCAGGGCAAGCACGTCTTGATCCATTCAGACAGCATCACTACGGTAGTGTACATAAATCGGCTGGCCCCAGTGCTGCGCATGTATGCATTTCCCCCAGTAAGCCTACTTGCACGGGTGCTGTGCAAGGTCAGGAAGGACGAGGAACAAGTCATTTTGGTGGCCCCCCTTCTGGCCCACTCAAACTTGGTTCTCGGATCTTGTGCTCCTCGCGACAGCCCCTCCCTGGCAAATTCCCCAGAGGAAGGACCTTCTTTCTGAGGGACGGGGGCACCCACTGGCATCCGTGCCCAGACCTCTGGAACATCCTCATGGGCCCTGGCCAATGGCACCTCCCTAGCAGACAAATGCAGAGCAGCATGTTGGGCAACACCAATACCTTTACAAGATTTTACAATCTCAGGGTTGAGTCGGTTTCATCCCATTTTCTCTCAGGTCCAAGCCAGTAGAGCTCAGTAACGCGGAAAAAAACTGGCCAGGTGTACCGCTTTCATCTAGCGTCTTTCCCCTCCACTGAGGCGATCACGTGCGCTCTTATCCCAGGAGACCCCACTAACTTTGCTCTCTGGATGACTCCTCCCTAGTCCTCTGGTCCACGAATTCAGCTGAGGAATTCCCCGATCAGACCCACTACAAGTACTGAAACTACTCTGCCCTGGAATAGGTGCTCCACAGGAAAGGCCCCTGTGTGGATTAATCCCCGTGTGTATTTTCTGCAGTATGGTCCCCTTGCAAGCGGACCGAGTCTGCCTTGGGCAGTCCCCGCTGCCTCCCGGTTGCCGTGTTGTAGCAACTCCTCCCTCTCAGCAGGTAGGATCTACCACCATGCCATTTTCCACATGTGGCCTGAAAACCCATGTGATGTATTTCACCACACTGTCTCTCCTCATCAAGACATCATGCCCCTGCATCTTGGAAAAATCAGAGTTGATCATATCTGCACGAGCCTACAAGTTGTAATTCTGACTTCAAGATGCATTTCATTGCACTTTTCCTAGTAGGAAGTTGGAACGCAGCTCTACTTTTCAAAACTTGATCCGACACTGAATGCTCAAGCAGCCTAATTTACACTTAGAAAACTCCTGATGTTGCTATAACAATGCAAAAAGCAATTACCAATTTACTTGAGGTTAAACTGAGTCCTCCTTTCCTGTTTAATAAATTTAGCAATCACATGGTTATGCAGAACATCTCATGTTTTTAAATCCATAAGGATCTCTTTCTCAGTGGTGATAGCAGCAGGGATGATGGTCTCACACTCTTCGCTTTCAAATTACATACATCACTCAAGACCAGCTAGAAGGCCTCGACAGAGACATATCCTAGAGATCACACCCACCAAGAACAAATAAATCAAGCTGATTGGCTGATGAATCTGACAATTTGACTTTGGATGAATAATCTCTTACAGTACACTTTTGAGGAATTATGTGGAAATTCTGAAGTCCTAAGGGGTGGAGCTCAGACTCATATGCTGCTTCGGGCATGCTTTTTTTTGTGAAAAAGCTGTCACACTTTGCTTGTATGCATCAAGGAATAAATTCTGACTGGATGCACTTTTAGATTTTCTCTATTTGTTTGTAGATTAATTAAGAGTGGAAAGCGATTAAAAATACATTAGCAAAAAGGTGATTGAGAATGAAAGGATGAAAAATATTTATTTATGTATTTGGCATGTTAGGCCAGCAGAGAAGGCTTTGCTGGCCCTGAGAATTCGCCACTGACCAATCGGCTCGCTCGCATGTGTCATGTTAAGCCATTACACTTGCATGCTTTAATCTGATTGGTCCTTTCACTTGTAATCAGGTAGCCAATCAACTTTGGTAGCCAATCAACTTTCAGCATCTCTCTCTTTTTCAAACATTCAGCTCAATTTTGCAGATAAGCTGGTTTCTCCGCAGTGTGCTGTAAGTTGTTCTCTGAAAATGCTATTTGCTCAGGTGGTTTGCTTGGGCTTTCCTTCTTGCAACTTGCACGGTAAGGTCTGCTTTTGGCTATGACACATAAATCCACACTTAGCTAGTCTAAGTCACTAGTTAAATAATATCAGGGCTTTCACATCAAATCAAATCACGTTTATTGTCACAGGTATGCATTAAGAGTTAGGTCACTAGCCGTTTAAGATGTTCATCTAAGCAGGCCAAGACACACACATACATTTTGTTCATTATTGTTACTCTATTTGGACTGTGGCCAAAGCACAGCTAGCATACATTCAGTGCACATGGCTCTTCAGAGCAGCGGCAGTGCATAAGTCTTGGCAATAGATCTGCTTCGTTGGGGGGTTGTGTTTGTGTTTTGTGCAGCTTCCCTTATTGTTGGGGAATTGTTTGTAATGTCTATTTGTGCAGCTGCATGTCCGACTCAGAATGTATGTGTATTTTCTAGCAGTAGCAAGTCTCTTTACAGCAGGAACAGCGTCTAGTCCACCAGGACAAAAATCCTAGCAATATGTAATACCCACATTAACATGCTAAATATTTCAGAGAGTTGTCATGACTGAACTGGTTAAAAAGTAAAAACAAGACATGCATATTAAGCTCTGGTAACATAACACTAGTTCGAGCATCCTTCCTCTCTGTTTTTCTCTCTACCTAAACCTCCTCTGTTAATTGCCAGTTGTAAGACATACAGTTACTCTTAAGCTGTTCCTGTGCATTAGTCACTTTGATCTGCATGGTCTGCACTTATATTGCGCCTTTTTAACCTTAACGGTATTCAAAGAGCTTTACACTGTAACACATTCACTCATTCATACACACATTCATGCACCAATGGCGGCAGAGCTACCATGCAAGGCGCTAGCCTGCCATTGGGAGCAACTTGGGGTTCAGTGTCTTGCCCAAGGACACTTCGGCATGTGGAGTCATGTGGGCCAGGATTCGAACCACCAATCCTGCGATTAGTGGCCAACCCGCTCTACCAACTGAGCCACAGCCACCCATACAAAGTACTCGAATAGCAGTTGATCACAAAGCCCCCCTCAAGAACAGAGCTGGGAGTTTAATGCCATGGAAACACAGATTAGACCATAATTAAATGCTACTTTTTGATAATTGACAATATGTTTAGTCAATTTCAAATGATTGCACTGTATGTTTTTTTGCAAATTAGTTCAACCACACGTAATAGTGTATAATCATTGCTAATATAATATAATTTACCAGCCTTATTGCAGATTTTAAAATATTGAAAATATTGTTTGTGTGTTAAAACTCATCTTAGGTGTAAACTGGGGATCCAGACTTTGTGGTTTGTGTTCACCAGTATTCTGCATTAAGGTTGAATAATTCCTGTCTGTGTTCAATAATGAAATATTCTCTGCACGCGCACACACACACACACACACACACATACACATACACATGTTGGTGCAGCTATCATTATGAGGGCTCTCCATAGACATATTTTTTTTAATACTGTATGAACTATAGATTCTATCACCTAACCCTACCCCTAAATCTAGCTCTCACAAAAAACTTTCAGCATTTTTACATTTTCAACAAAACATTGTTTAGTATGTTTTTTAAGTTATTTTAATTATAGAAACAGTCTAAATGTCCTCATAAACTACATTTATAGCATAATACCCTTGTAATTACCTGTTTGTAACCTAAAAAACAAGCCAAACCCACCCACACACTCAGACATACAAACACTTTAGTACTTCTATCATCATGACATAATGATTTTTATACTGTTCAAACTATACTGTATATTCTATTCCCTACACCAATACCTAACCCTCATAAAAAACTTTTGCCATTTTTACATGTTCAAAAAAACAATACAGGGACACTATAGGTTGTCAGCATAAACCACATCTATAGCATAAAACCCTTGAAATTACTAGTGTTTAACCTAAAGAAAATGTCCACATAAACCACAAAAACCAACTCTCTCTCTCTCTCTCTCTCTCTCTCTCTCTCTCTCTCTCTCTCTCTCTCTCTCTCTCTCTCTCTCTCTCTCTCTCTCTCTCTCTCAAACACACACACAACCACACACACACAGTTCATACTGTATTCTAATCTTGTTGATGTTTTGATGCCTGGGAGGAGAGATTGTAAATAATTTTTCATTTGAGGAGGAATTAGTACAAGAACCAACATATATACACTCAATTATGATTATTTACCTGAAAGTACTTTCCAAAACTCTGCAGGATCTATGTTTTTTTATACAACTTTTTGTACATACAGCTCTTCTCCAAAGTCACACAATCATGTCCAATTTATGTCGGTTATCTGCTGTAGCTCTAGGGAGAGAGGAAGGGTTATGATTTAGGACCAGGGAGCAATGATTGCTGTTTAAGGTGAGTTTCATACAATGCCACACAGTACAGCTGGATGATGAATGTGTGTATTTGACAGCTGCATTGTAAGGCTGTTTCCTCTTAAGGAACTTCCTGCTGTGTGCTAGATTTTAATCCCTCATATACACCCCCACCCCCCTTCTCCTTTTCTTATTGGAAAAGATCACCCCCCAAAAATGAAACTTCTGCCATTATTTACTCACCCTCATGCCGTTCTTAGCCATATACTGTTAATTATGTGGAATACCAAAGGAGAAATTTGAAGAATCTTCACATAGGTCTTGTCAATACAGCAACAGTTTTTTGTGGCCATGGCTGTTAAAATGGCAGATAAACACCATCAAACAAGTTTATTAAATATGTGTGCTATATGTCAAGTATTCTGAAGCCATCTGATAGCTTTGATTGATGAACAGACTGAAATTTCAGTCATTAATCATTAGGATTGCCTTTACAGGTAAATGTACAACATCTGCCATTCACACATCAGCACCAAAATGCCATTAAACTATGAGATGTAGCTGTTTATTAGATCAGTTGACCAATTTCTTTGTGTTTTAAGGCTGGATTACACAACACCACTTCTAAAATCGGAACAGAATCTAAAAATACTATCTATCGTTTCACACACTTACCAATCATCTAAATGAATACAGACACAAATTGGACATCACACACCAAACAACTGTGGATCACAAACATGGAAGTATGGGAGTTCTGCCGTTGATGTAGGTGGTACACTTTTCTGAGTCTCAAAAGTAACTGGCTGAATGTTTTCTCCAATTTGAGCACTTGTCTGTCATCTCCATTTCTTCGGGGTCCAGTGTTGTGGCCACATGCAGTCGATTTCCATTGCCTGCTCACCATATGACTTCATACTTGAATCGTGGAGCATCAAACACTACAAGATTTCCTCTACATTTCACTCTAAAATATAATATAATAATATATAATAAATATAATAATTTCACTCTGTCCAATTTAATAATTTTTTTTTTACTCAAGAATATCTGAATTACCTCCATTTTATGTCAACACATCCTGAACTTGTTCGTGCTCAAACCAGTAATCTTACAACTCATAGCATCAAAACTGAACATTTCAGGTAATGTTACAACTTCTCATTCAGGGAAATATTCAGTGCAACATTCACCAGCATTTTTAACAGGGCGTGTTTACACATGACCTCTAAACTGAAAATTGCAGAAAATTTTCTGGAAAAGGCTGTGTGAAAGAGACTTGAATTAAACTGAACCGGATTAATCAAAATTTTGTACAAATTGTTTTGTTTTTTTATTTCACAAATCGGACTGAATGATTCATTCACCAGTCAGACTGATCTACTTATCAGTTGTCCAGTGACAGGGGTTCTAAAGTTCACAGCTCACTAGATGGGAAAATTATCAGTAAAAAAACAACTTAAATATAATGCATGAGTTGTACAAACTTCTTTTATAGTGCTTTTTTGTGCTTCTTTTGTGCAATTTTTGGAGCTTAAAAGCTGTGGTCACTGTGAACTGCATTTGTATGAAAATGACCAACTGTACAAAAAGATTCTTCAAAATATCTCTTTTTGTTTCTTTGTTTTTTCCACCAAAACAACAGCATATGAGTCTTGAATGGTGTGACGGTGAGTAAATAATGACATAATTTAAAAATGTTTGTAAACTATTCCCTTTAAGTAAGAGATGGTTGTAAAGAAATGAAAATTTTGAAAGCAATATAGGATGGAGAGGGAAATATTGGGAGAGGGGGAGGGAGATGCTATTATGTTGCATCCTGTTTTGGTAATCTTATCCATCTAACCATCACAGGGCTCTCTGAGGGGTGGAAAAGGACTAATCATGAACTGATCTAAAGTCTGATCTGAGTTCAGTTTACATCCTTCTTTTTAAAGCAACGATTGAGTTTATGGTCTGATCCCATGTCAGCAGGTGAAGAATTTTGTATTGTGGAAGATAATGCTTAGATCACAGTGGTTGCACAGATTTACAGCATCTCCAATCCATAAAAAACATATTCCATCCACTCTTATTATTCTTTTTTGTTTACTGCACCTCAAATGCATTATGGAATGAAACACACACACACACACACACACACACTCTGTTTATGCAGCTATCATTATGAGGACTCTCCATAGACAATGATTTTTATACTGTATGAACTATAGATTCTATCCCCTAACCCTACCACTAAATCTAACCCTCACAAAAAAACTTTCTGCATTTTTACATAAAAAAAATAATTAAAAAAACATAGTTTAGGATGTTACTTTTGGAAGTACTTTCCAAAACTCTGCTGGATCTATGTAATGCACAGTGTTAAGTTCAAACTCTTTTTTTATACAACTTTTTGTACATACAGCTCTTCTCCAAAGTCACACAATCATGTCCAATTTATATTGGTTATCTGCTGCAGCTCTAGGGAGTGATAAAGAGAGAGGAAGTGTTATGATTTAGGACCAGGGAGCAATGATTGCTGTTTAAGGTGAGTTTCATACAATGCCACACAGTACAGCTGGATGATGAATGTGTGTATTTGACAGCTGCATTGTAAGGCTGTTTCCTCTTAAGGAACTTCCTGCTGTGTGCTAGATTTTAATCCCTCATATACACCCCCACCCCCCTTCTCCTTTTCTTATTGGAATAGATCACCCCCCAAAAATGAAACTTCTGCCATTATTTACTCACCCTCATGCCGTTCTTAGCCATATACTGTTAATTATGTGGAATACCAAAGGAGAAATTTGAAGAATCTTCACATAGGTCTCACAGCAACAGTTTTTTGTGACCATGGCTGTTAAAATGGCAGATAAACACCATCAAACAAGTTTATTAAATATGTGTGCTATATGTCAAGTATTCTGAAGCCATCTGATAGCTTTGATTGATGAACAGACTGAAATTTCAGTCATTAATCATTAGGATTGCCTTTACAGGTAAATGTACAACATCTGCAATTCACACATGCAATGGTTTCTGCCTTTTTTTCTGTTTTGCTACCATTCACACATCAGCACCAGAATGCCATTAAACTATGAGATGTAGCTGTTTATTAGATCAGTTGACCAATTTCTTTGTGTTTTAAGGCTGGATTACACAACACCACTTCTAAAATCTTTTACACCCACCCCCCAAGCTGAGGAAGTTTAGCACAGGTTGTTCTAAAACCTAGAGTGTGGCAGACAGAAAGAGCTGGTTCTGACCCATGAGGGCACATCCTGCTGGGCAGCTTGAAACTGCTCTGACCTGCCTTTATTTGGCTGCTACAGGGTCATTGGTACCTCTTCCACAAATGACAGTGAAGCGATACCAGCTCATAACAGCATTTAAATCTTAACCTCATGTAACCTCACTGCTGTGTCCACATCCACAAGCACTACAGGATGTATCATTCTGTCACAATCCTGTCACTCTGTCTGTCTGGGTTGTTGTGTGACAGGACCGTGACATCATTGTCCCATGTCTGTCTTGTGTTTTGTTTTCTGTCTCTGTGTGAGCACACGGTTCCGATTGTTATTTCCCTGCCGTGCACTTCTCTGTTGGTCTCATGTTTCATGTTCGGAGCATGGTGTCTGGATGCTGACTTCCCTGTCTGGTTTGGTTTCGGTTTGTGTCGGGATCCGGACACTCATGCTCCTTTTTCTGTCAGTTATTGGCATGAGTGCATTGTTCTTATGCCATTTTGTCGGTGTGCACTCATGTCAATAGTTTATGTCTGTCTCTCACGAACATGGGTGCACCTCGCATTGTGCTGTGCGCCCGGGTCTCGAGCTGTCTTCACATTGTGCTTAGGTTTGGTCATTTCGGTCTGAGGTGTCGGTTTTGTGTGTGGTCGAACTCTTGCACAAGTGTCGTGTCTCTTTGTCGCCTATTGCGTGCACTGCATGGCATTTGCCTTGCGGTATATGCTCAGGTTTTGTCTAGAGTAGGAATGTGTGGCATTGCTTTGTTTGGCGTTACTACGCATTCTCTCGTCTTGTCTGTCAGTTGGCATGAGTGTATATTGCCTTATTGTTTTAGCGATGTGCACTCATGCCATTAGGCTGTTTTGTGTCTTGTGAGAGCACGTGGCTATGTTTTGTTTCTGTATTCCCATGTGTCTGTGACTTTGTTTTGATTCTGTATAACCACGTGTCTCTCAGCCTTGCGTCATACCCTGCCTCCTTGTTTGCATATTATTAGTTTATTAGTCACACCTGCCCTGTCTGTTAACCTGTTAGATTTCTCTCCATATTTTAGTCTCCTCGTGTGTGCTGTCCAGGGCCAGTTCGTCTTTTTTCGTGTCTGATGTCGGTCCTGTTACCCTTTACCTTATATATTCTGTTGGTCCTGGTCCCTATTCGTCCACCCCAGTCC